>JABUQX010003725.1:30000-32500 GCA_015478945.1 Trachelipus rathkii | reverse complement strand
AAGCACAAGATTATTGTAGTAGAAGGAAGAAAGATTTTAAGCCACAGAACATCGAAGTTAGGAGATTCGAGATTCTCGAGACGTGTTACAGGAGTGTTTATGTTTACATAGGCACATTCTCCACCCTTTAGACGGAAATTATGAAATAAGTTATAGTTGGATACATTAAACGAGTTAGAGGATGAATTCTTAGCCATCTGTGTCTCAGACAAGAGCAAAAGGTTAGGGTTAGAGTTAGAGAGGTGGTATTCCACGGATGCAGAATTAGAGTTTAAGCCGCGGATGTTAGTAAAGTCTATAGAAAGCCCGCGCCTGCGCAAATCTGCCATCACACACGCACACACAACCACACCAAAACAAAAACAACAAACAAAAACAAAAAAACAAATAAAAAAAAAAAAAAACGTTAGTTAGAAGGATCAGAGCGGCTTCCTTTTTTTCGGAATAGGTTGGACATGTGCGTGCTTCCAACACTGAGGGAAAATGTTAGTATTGAGACATAGAGAATATAGTTGAACGAGGGAAGGGGCCAGCACGGAAGCACACTCCCTCAAAACTCGGGGAGGAATGCCATCCGGGCCACCCGCCTTCCTAACGTTCATAGATTTCAGGAGTCCATGCACTCGATCAAATGTAATCACAGGCAAAGGCATTGGACACCTGAGAGGAGGAAGAGGAAGAGGAATGCCAGAATCGTCCAGGGTTGAGTTAGAGGAAAATAGGAGGCCGAAAAGAGATTGGCCTTTTCAGTTGGAGAACTAGCAACAGAACCGTCAGATCGAATAAGAGGAGGAAAAGCAGATTTACAGAAGTTGTTAGAGATGTTTTTGGCAAGAGGCCAGAAAGATTTTTCAGTAGAAGAGCCTAAGAGGTTAGCGCACTTTCGTTTGATGGCCCGCGCTCGTCGAGGGTATCCCTGCAACGATTTCTAGCAGAATGAAAATTAGCAAGAGTGATGGGAGAGCGAGAATTTTTCCACTCCCGATACGCACTGTCTCTATCCTGAATGGCCAGAGAACAAGCACGATCGAACCATGGATTATGAGGAGAGAAAGATTTAGTCGAAGAAGGAATGAACCTGCTCATCCCATCAACGATTACAGCTCCCACCTTATTGGCAGAAACTGAAGCGTCACCAGAGTCAAAGCAGTCATTCCAATTATAGTTAGCGTAGCATATACATATACATATACATATACATATACATATACATACATATATATATATATATATATATATATATATATATATATATATATATATACCATAATATAATATATATATATATATATTTATGTATATATATATAATAATATATATATATATATATATATATACTAACTATATATATATGTATTTATATATATATATAATAATAATAATAATAATATAATATATATATAATAATATAATAATATATATATATATAATAATAATATATATATATATATATATATCAATATATAATATATATAATAATAATAATAATATATATATATATATTTAATAATAATAATATATATATATATGTATATGCTAATATATATATATATATCATATATATATATATAATAACATATATATATATATATAATAATAATATATATATATATTTTTGATAATTATAATAATAATAATATATATATGTAATATATATATATATATTAAAACTCAATAATATATATATATAATATATATATATATGTAATAATAATAATAATAATAATATATAATAATAATAATATATATATATTTATAAAAAGACCTTTACTCTCTCCTTGCTACGGTTCGGACCCAGATCCTCATGTTGGTTGTAACCAAGTGTTTGGCCACTTTATGCGATTTTGGACTGTGTTTGTGTTGGCAGGTTTTAAAGATTAATAATAATAATATATGTATATAGGCGCACTACTAATAATGTAACAGAATAATACTATTTACACATCTTAATATGCTGCTATAACAATAATAATAATAATAATAATAATAATAATATATATATATTAATAATATATATATATGTATATAATAATAATAATAATATCATAATAATAAACACAGAAGTTAAAATGACACAATACACTTCTGTATCACTTCAAATGGTAGTGTTCTAAATAATAATAATAATATATATAATAATAATAATATGTAATATGTCTTTCAATAATAATATATATGTATGGATGTTTGTTTGTATAATATGTAATATGTAATAATATAATAATAATAATATAATAATAATAATAATAATATAATAATAATAATATGTATATAATATAGTCAACCAATAATAATATATATATAATATATAATATAATAATATATATATAATAATAATAATAATAATAATAATAATAATAATAATAATAATAATAATAATAATAATAATATTAATAATAATATGTATAATATAATATAATAATATAATAATAATAATAATATATTAATAATATTATAACAATAATAATAATAATAATATACGTAATAATATATAATAATA
>JABUQX010003725.1:12500-20000 GCA_015478945.1 Trachelipus rathkii | reverse complement strand
CATCTAACAGCAAATCATAAGAAGAAAATAAAAAAAAATTTAACCTTATTATTTCATGTGTGACATTTTCTGGTACGCACGATTTAACCGCTTCGGGGAAGCATCATGATGAGGGAGTGTTGCAAGATTTGTGCGCTTTACGAATAAGAGCCGGAAGATCAGTCATTGAAAAACCCTTTTGAAAAGGGGAAGAAAAAAATGACACATATACCAATCATTTCAGATTCAGAATGAGATCATTTCTCTATGTAGTACTACTATAAAGGAAAGCATCGTTAATAAAGTAAAGGAAGCGTGCGCGTATAGCTTACTAGCAGATGAAACCGCTGATATTTCTGGAAAGGAACAATTATCCATAGGGTTGCGCTATTTCGACAAAGAGTCCGATGAAGTCAAAGAGGAATTTATTGCCTTTGTAGAACTGAAAACGATTGACGCAAAAACCATTGCAAAAGCCATTGACGATTTTGTCACGACCGAGGAACTGGATTCCTAGAAATGCGTGGGCTTGGTTTTCGATGGCTGTTCTACGATGTCTGGCAAAGAAGGAGGTGTCCAAACAATATTGTGAAAGTTAAAAAAAGCATTGTCTTCATTGCTCCTTCACACAAACTAAACCCTAGTAGTAAATGATTTGAACACAATAACAGAAAGTCCGCATACTGTGGGGAACTATAAAGGACATAATTACGTTTTTCGCGATCTGTCCCTTGAGAAGAAAATTAATGCCAAACATCCCCAAGCCTATGCCAGACCAAGATGGTCTGAACAACACAATTGCATCAGAGTGTTTAAGGAAGCACTTTGTAAGAATGATGCAAGCATTAGAAACCCTTTCCATTGAAGGAAATACCGCAACGAGAGAGAGAGCGCTTTTCAGTTGCACTCAGCGGCATGTAAGTCGTCATTCATCATGTAAGGGACATACCTTACATGATGATGAGTACGAAGTACTCTGCCATGTTAGAGCCAGTTGTAAATGCTCTCCAATCCAAGACCTTGGATATCGTCAAAACCGCAGGCAATTCAAACACTGTGGAAATGGTTACGGACCATCGGAAAGATTGAAGAAAAAAATCACCACATGAAGTGTTTAAAAAGAAGCTAATCAAATCGCCGAGCAACTGGGACTTGATCTGAAATCTGAATATACCACGGATTTTTGGTAGAGCACTCACCGCAGCAACCTCCGCACAAATCCCACGGAGTTCTGGAGAAGATCCTTAATAATCTTGTATCTGGATTCTATAATCTCTTCTTTGGAATTACGATTTTCTACTGAAAATACACCTGCTTATGCATTGACATATCTACATCCTTTCCACATGCTACTCATAGCAATCGATGAGTTAAAGGAAAAGACATCTTCATTTTATAGCTTTTACCACTTAGAAGGCATAGAAGAAGAGCTAGAACTTTGGTACAAAATTTGGAAGGACTTAGAAGGCATAGAAGAAGAGCTAGAACTTTGGTACAAAATTTGGAAGGACAAAAAACTGAGTAGTGAAGAACTAAAAAATCTTGTTGTCTCCCAAGTCCTAAAGGAGACTGAATCTTTCTTTCCGTAGAAGAAAAAGACTTTAATGATACTACTCGCCCAGTCATGCACCACCAGTACAGTAGAGTTTTCGGTACTCCGCGAAGGATCAAGACTTGGCTACGAAGTACTGTGGAAGACGACAGGTTAAACGGGCCTTTGAGTACACAGAAAATTTGTGTTTGACAATTATGATTATTTTATTCAAACAGCAGTTGATAAATTTGCCTTGAACCAAGGAAATTACTTTTTGAATATCAATTTTGCAGCACTGCTTATATTGTGAATTTTCCATCATTGCATATTGTATTTGATATTCTATTGTTTTAATAAAATATTTTTTTAAATATTAATCATTTAATTATCCATACAAATGTTTCTAATTTTATGTCTTCTTTCATATATATATATATATATATAAAAGCTCTATAAAATTTTAAGCTGATTAATATATATATATATATATATATATATATATATATATATATATAAAAGCTCTATAAAATTTTAAGCTGCCCCCCCTAGCTTGGAAGCTGGCGACGCCCATGCGCTGGAATCGTACAGTTACAACAATTTTAGCTTTCATTCTTGTGATTTACAAAATTAAAGACATCGTACGGTGTTATTACTGCATTCAATAATGTTTAAAGTATATGGCAGTAATAGTTGCAATTGGTGCCTATGATATTGATATTTGTTTATCTATATATTCGCACTCTTCAAACACAGAAAATTTATTAACATTATGATAACTTTGGTAAAGAGAACCAAAAGAAAACTGGCCCGGCTCAGAATCATACTCTTTGAATCAACGGGATGTATGCCATCAGAGCAGCATGTCATGAACTCGATTACATAGACTATAATTAATATCAGGCTATAAGCTAAATAGGGTTAAATAGGCTATAATTAATATCAGGCTATAGACTATATAGGGTTACATAGGCTATGATGTAACAAATTTAACCGAAAAATAAATTTAGACGAGGAAAAAAAAACCTTTAAGACAGAATGAATGCTCATCCCATCCGGCGATAACAACAACCTTCCCATCTTTTCGGAAATCACCGCAGCGTTCTTAGTGTTAAAGCTGTAGTCATTCCTACTGTAATTAGCGTTAGACAGATTGAAGTGCAAAAGATGTTTTTAATAAAGTTTGAACTAAAGGTGAGATAGTATTAATATAGTTTAAAAACTAGCTGTAGTATTGGGATTCGAGTTACTCAGATACCACTATAGCATGTAAAGTGACCTATTTACAGCAAAACACTAGGGGTGAAGCAAATTACGAGTCGTTTAAGATGGTCGTAAACAATATATATAGTATATATATATATATATATTATATATATATATATATATATATAATATAATATTATTATATATATATATAATCTATATATATATATATAGTATATATATATATATATATATATATATTATATTATATATAATATATATAGATATGGTCGTGACGAATATTTATATATATCAATTTTATGATTTTATAAATTATGGTGTTCCTATATGCATTTTCGACGCTGATTTCAAATCTGTTCACGGTTTTTTTTCTATCACGTACAGTTTTTATGCAGTGCGCTCTTAGACATTTTGGCATGTGCATTCGTCCTCTGGTACTATGGAGATTGGTTCGTTCGTGTATGGGTTTCAGCTGAAAACCGACCATGTGATTGAAGTCTCAGTCGTTCAGCGTATGATGAAGCGTTTAGTCATTATGCTATTTGTCTGTTATTGGTGTAAAATATGGCTTCGCGTACATGTGTTAACGATTGTGATATATTTTGTTATATTTGCGGACGGTACACTGTCTTAAAACAAAGACAGACAATTAATGATTTTGTGAGGCGTGCATACTATATGTATTTCGGGGTGAAGTTAGGTGATCAAGATAAATTGTGGGCACCTTATACTGTATGTCGAGCGTATGTCGAGGCGCTACGTCTTTGGAATAATGGGAAGAAACCTTCTATGCCCTTTGCTATTCCAATGGTGTGGAGGGAACAAACGAGCCACTACAATGACTGTTATTTCTGTTTGACAAATGTACGTGGATATAATGCTAAAAACATCAAAAATATAATATATCCCGACCTACCATCTACCATCAGACCTATACCACATAGTGATTCATTACCCGTTCCGTTGCCACCCTCATCACTAGGGGGAGTGTCTTGGTCAAGCGATGAGGAACCGATGTTAGATGAAGATAGTGCGGGAAATGAGGAGTATACTTGTGAGGAAGGTGATAGCACCCCCTCAAAATTCAACCAAAATGAACTGAATGATTTAGTCCGCGATTTGTATTTGTCAAAGGACAAAGCCGAACTTCTTGGCTTGCGGTTGAAAAGGAAAAATGTGTTAGCATCGGGAACAACATTTGCATGGTATAGACATCGCGAAAAGGACTTACTTGTCTATTTTGCGGAGAACGATGACCTCGTGTACTGCAATAATGTTCATGGTCTAATGGCTTTTTTTCGGTGTACATAATTATCAGCCCTCGGAATGGAGACTCTTTATAGATTCAAGCAAACGTAGTTTAAAAGGGGTTTTACTACACAATGGTAATATACAACCTTCAATACCTATAGCACACTCTGTACAATTAAAAGAAACCTATGACAATATTGTAGGTATGCTGGCGAAAGTAAAATATAGTGAATATGGATGACTTCTGTGTAGTGATTTGAAGGTTATTGGCATGCTACTAGGACTTCAGTCCGGATACACGAAATATTCATGTTTTCTATGCGAATGGGATAGTCTTGACATTAGCAATCACTGAAAAAGGAAACAGTGACCCTCACGTAAAAGTATTACTCCTGGTGTACGAAACGTTGTCCACGAACCGCTTGTCGATGCAAAGAATGTATTACTCCCTCCACTGCATATTAAATTAGGTATCATGAAACAATTTGTTAAGGCCCTCGACAAGGACAGTGCCTGTTTACAGTATATGTGTCAGAAATTCCCCTCTATTAAAGCTAAAGTTAAGGAGGAACTATTTGTTGGACCCAAATCCGAAAGTTGATGTTTGACAAAACGTTTGAATCAACAATGACACAATGTGAATTAGAGGTATGGAATGTTATAAAGACCGTTATTGAGAGATTCCTTGGGGTACGAAAGATGTACACTACCCAACAATCGTAGAAAATAGGCTGGAGAAAATGGAGGCTTTCGATTGTCGCATGAGTATTAAATTACATTTTTTGCACTCTCACTTAGATTTTTTCCCTGCAAATCTAGGGGCCGTTTCCGAGGAGCAAAGGGAACGGTTCCATCAGGATATAAAGGATATGGAACAAAGGTATCAAGGCAGATGGAATGCTAACATGCTTGCGGACTATTGTTGGATGTTAAAAAGGGATACAAGCTCTGAAGAAGGTACAAATGGACATAGAACATTAAAACGAAAATTTCAGCAATAAATGGTAACTTTACTCGTATCGTATTTGTATTTAATATGTTTCGAGTTTCATACAGTAATCACCATTGTTTCTCTATGTGTATAACCTATTGTAGATGTTACCTATGCATTATGCACCTCCAATCACAGGAATACCTAGCTTTATCATTACCATTAAAAAGCTGTCGTGTTTATTATATTTCTGTGATTTGTGGAAAATCCTTACGTGATACGAGAAAATGAATATCATTTTCAAAATCAGCACGGAAAATACGTATAGGAACACTACTTCATTCCAAAACATCAACATTTTTGTCTAAAATGCAGGACATTGATTTTTAGATATCTATATAAAGAATACCCATCTATATAATATATATATATATATTATATATATATAATATTATATATATATAATATATAATATATATATATATATATATATAATATATATATATATATCTATAAATATATATATTATATATATAATATATTTATAAATTATATATATATATAGTTATGAAAAATAAAGGTATATATGTAAAAATATGAAAAACAAAGATAAATAAATATATATATATATATATATATATATATATATATATATATTATATATATATATATTAATATTGTATATATATTCCTGATGAGGAAAAAAGTTATTGTGTATTTCTATTGCCACCATGAATTATCTATCCTGTTTGTATATTTAATATAAATAATAAATACAAATAAAATAATAAAAATTGATAAAATTATAATAATTATTTAATATTTTATATTTATAATTTTCTAATATTAAATAAAATTATAAATTAATTATATATATTATACAATTAGAATTTATTTTTACAAAATAAATATTTAAAATTTTTTTTTTATTACTTTAATTATAATTAAAATGAAGAATATATTCCCCTTTTACTTTTATATAAATAATAAATAAATAATATAAAACTTGAAATAATGAATGTAAAAAAAATATTTTTATGAATAAATATTAGATATTATATTTCTAAAACATAAATATATATAATAAAATTATTAATAATATTTTCATTATTTTTTCTATAGTAATTTATTTGTAGAGTATTTTATAAATTTAATAAATTAAATATTAATTTTAAATGCAGTTTTATAATCGATTTTAAATTATTAATTTTATAAATATATATAAAGATATTATAAAAGTATATAATTTATAAATAATTTATAAAAATAAAATTTATAATAATATAATAAAATTATATTAATTATTCCAATATTATCATATATATATGAACAAAATAATATAATTTAAATAAATATTTAATTAAATTTTAAATAAATTAATAAATTTTATAAATTTTAAATAAATTTTTAATATATATTTTTATAATAGTAATATTTTATAATAATATTTAATAATAATTTTTTGAAATAATAATATATATTATATATATAAAAGATATCATATATTATATATATATATATATATATATATATATATATATATATATATATATATATTATATATTTCTGTAGCAATTGCACTCTTTATTCTAATTTCCATTCTCCTTGGCAACGAGGTGTACATTCCGTGTTCTTTCCCTTTAACTTAAAGTTTAGAAACCTATTGTAGGTTTAACTCTGCTCGTTCTCATGCTATTAGCCACAGGTATTCTGCCTTCAGGAATCATGGTCGCTCTTCAAACTCCAAAATGTTATGTTTCTTATTTTAGATCCCGGAATCGTACTAAATTTATCCTACTTAATAATAAGAACTCTTTCTCTGTAGAAAATACAAATATTTTTTTTGGTTCATTTCCCTCATGCTCTTGACATTTTA
This sequence comes from Trachelipus rathkii, assembly GCA_015478945.1. Taxonomy (NCBI): domain Eukaryota; kingdom Metazoa; phylum Arthropoda; class Malacostraca; order Isopoda; family Trachelipodidae; genus Trachelipus; species Trachelipus rathkii. The sequence goes on along the minus strand of JABUQX010003725.1, from coordinate 13,205 downwards.
CTAAAAATGCCAAATAAAACTTTGTTTCTTCCTCATCCTCTACTCTAGTTTCTCCTGACGGGTACTAAAGATCTCTTTATCTTTTGCTAAAGCTTAACAGTTCTCTCATAATTTTGCCTCCAATTCCACTTTAGATAATTCCGGAGCTATTCCTCCTTCTCCACCTCCTTCCAATTCATTCTTAAGGTTTCATTTCTGCTTTTTCTGAACTAGCGTAATATAAGAAAGCGTGCAGTTGAACGGTATTCCATTTATGGCTCTTAAAACTCAAGGAGCAGTGTGAGTGGAATCACTCCAGATGCGTGAGGCATACTCTATACCGGGGCGAATGACACCCCTATAAAGATCAAACAACTGAGGTGGTGTGAAGAAATTCTGAATGCGCCTCAGAACACCCAACCTTTAGAAGCTTGTTTAGAAAGAGAAGTAATATGAACCTTCCAATTAAGGTTACGAGAAAAATAAGCACCAAGAATATTAAGGACAGACGAAGGTTTGAGTTATGTGTTTTCAAAGATGTTATAGCTGTGTGAAAGATTATGTGGAGTGGAAAGATGGAGGAACTGAGTTTTAGAGTAATTGAAAACAACCTTGTTTTTTCAATGCCCCCAAAGAAATTCGAGAAAGATCAGATGCTAGTTGATCCAAGGATGCCCTTCTAGCGTGAGCTAATTGTTGTTGAAAAGGACGTCTACGAAAATGAGG
>JABUQX010003725.1:5000-7500 GCA_015478945.1 Trachelipus rathkii | reverse complement strand
TTCGGAACACGTATAATCGAAATTAAATTTGTTTATTAACACTGCTTTCAAAGTTTTCACAGACAGTTGAGTTTTTTCACTTGTCCAAATCAAGTTCATAGCAGAAAATACTCTTTCTGTTGGAGCATTAGTTCCTGGTAAACAAAGAAGAAATTCAACCATTTTCAGGATATTAGAATATGGCACATTTTTAGCTTGAAAGTGCGAAATGATTTCGACCCAACAATCACCAGGAGATGTTTTCTTTGAATTCCAATTGTCCAACATTTCTGGGGTCACATACTGTTTAACGAACACATATTCGTCATAAAGTGCAGTCTCGTCTATTGTAAAGGTAGGGATGAGTTCGAGAATAAACTTAAGAGTTTCTGCTACTTCCTCCCAGCACGGTATTCTCTTTAGTGTTACCCAAGTAAATTGTTTTAAGTTTTTAAGTGGATTGATCCATTTAGATAAATAATCAAAGGCAGTTTTGTAGAATGTATGAACATACTGTTTAAATTTTGCAACTTCTGATTCCAGGCCTTCTCTTACCAATTTTTGAAGAATCGTTGTTACAGCTAATGGAATAAAGCAGTCTTCGCTCTTAGAGGCCATATTATTTTGTAAATCATTTAATGCTGACATTACTTCGAAAATTGTAATTGTATCCCCTTCAATCTTTTCAATAGTCATGTGAAAAGTGGACGCTTGACTGTGGATAAAGTAAAGCCATGCTTCAGATAAAGGATTTTCAAAAAATGATTTTATCACAAAAGGGCATTTTTCTTGTGACTCAAAAAATGATTTTAAGGGGGCATACATTGTCAGAAGACGTTCAACCGCAGGGAGTAGAGCAAGCCATCTGGTTTTGCTATATCCTAATATTTGCTTGTATTCTTGATTAACAAATTCACAAAATTCTTTAAGTTTTTTAACTCTTACTGTGTATATATAGAAATGAGAATATATTTTTGAAACGATGCCTTCAATATCAATAGGAAGAGCATCAGCAGCTGTCTGAATAGTGTTGTGAATGATATGAGCAGAACATCCTATTCCAACTAAACCATGTCCCAAGTCCTCCTTGAGTTTTGTAAAAACATTGTTAACGCCCTTTCTAGATATACCCCCAAAATTGCAATTAGTATTATCTGCGCAGAGAGCTATTGTTTTTTCTTTTGCATTCATATTTTTTAAGCATTCAATTAAAAATGCAGAGATTGTGTTAGATGTTTCCGAGGGCAATGATTTTACTTCTAAAAGTTTCATCTGAATCCCTTTAACAGGTTGGAAATATCTAACAAGTACTGGGAATATTTTTATGTCCTTGTGATTTGAAGCGTCGGTCATAATCGAAATAAAATTGGCTTCTCGAATATCAGTCTGCAGTTCCGATATAGCTATTGGAGTAAAGACATTTAATACAATTGCCTCCGCTTTTGTACGGGCACATGTAAACTTAGGGTCAAAACAAGTCTTGATTAATTTTGAAGAGCAATCCATAGATTTGAAAGATTGATTATGTTGCACTAAGTGATAGGCAAATGCTCCTTCAGCCGCGGCTAATTTAAGTTCTTTGTCACCAAAAATGTCATTTCTGAAAAACGTTGTGAGTGTTGAACTTGATGCACTGGCACGCAAAGCAGTTTTATGTTTTTCAGTATTTAAATGTTGTGTAATATCTGTTCTTCCTCCATGACTGATATTAAAGCTGGAAGAACATATGTTGCAACGAACACATGATTCCGTAAATGTCTTTTTCATATATGGGTATTCTTTCTCAAGGTCCTTATTGAAAACACATTTCCTCTTGCCTTTGGGGGCCATTATTTCAATTAATTTTAAATTTTCAACAGGCCTTAAAATTTAATAAAAATTTATCTTTGAATATATATATATATATATATATATATATATATATATATATATATATATATATATATATATATATATATATATATATATATATATATATATATATAATGTTAATTGTGAATAAGACGGCTCCCGACCCGTGAGTGCTAGAGAAATTTATTTTTAGTGTATAAAAATAATTTTTTGTAAAGTAAGAAATTTTTAAAATATTTGCATTATACATAAAAATTTTATTTCCTCAACTGTCACGGGTAAGGGGTAAGGGGTACGGGGGCGAATCCCTCATAGAAATACCCATTCTGTCATGCATTTGCATAGTATATATATATATATATATAGATATATATATATATATATATATATATATATATATATTATATATATATATAAATATATATATAATATTATATAGTATATATATATGATACTATATATATATATATATGATATATATTATATATTATATATATGCAGAATGGATATTTCTACCCGTGAGTACTGCATAAATAATATATTTTTTAATGTATAAAAATAAATTTCTGTAAAATAAGAAAATTTAAAAATGCATTATAAATAAAAATTGTATTATTTATCCAGTACTCACGGGGTCAGGAGTGTAAATTTCTATTAAAAATATAACAAT
>JABUQX010003724.1:12500-20000 GCA_015478945.1 Trachelipus rathkii | reverse complement strand
TTACAACCCCTTCCTGTTACATTTTGTAAGGAACACGCGGGAATTTATTCACAACTATTAATGTTTGGCAGCATGCTTTTCAGCCGTAGCATTAGATAGAGGAAAGAAGATGATTTTTTTGAAGGATAAGTATCAATTTAATTACTGTCTAACTCTAAGAATTGCATGCAGAACTAAGAACCCCCCCCCCTTTTTTTTCTTCTCTTTCTTTTTTTTTTTTTTTATTTATTAACCTTATTTTTCTCTTGGGTTTCAGCGTCCCTATCGGTTATGTTATGAAAAATTCTTACATTTCTTAAATTTTCTACTGCCTCTTTCCCATGCTTCAAAATATAAACGTTATTCTTTTTTATCCGTAGCACCCTGAAAGGTCCCGAGTATCTCTCTGACAGTTTCCCTACATTATACTGTTGATTTCTTATTAACACGGCCCTTGCCTTGTGGAGATCTTTCGGAACAAATATATTCTTATTTTTATACACAACCTGTGGTGCCAAAGGCCTACGCATTAAAGCCACTAGTTTCTTCAAATAAGCACTTTGACTGACTGTGGCACTGAGTGCCTCCTTCTGCAACAAGCTTCCTGGCACTGATAGATTTTGGCCGAACATAAGCACACTGGGGGGTGACCCCTTGGTCATTTATAGGGCTAATTCTCAAACAGTACAGTGCCCAAGGCAAAATTTCAGGCCATTTTAACCCTTCATTCTCCCTATCATTAATCATACACCTTAGTGTCACTATGAGAGCTTGATTCAATTTTTCTGCTAACCCGTTCGAACGAGGGGAGTTAGGCGTCGTGATAATATTATCTATGTTGAGTAGGTTACACACGTCATTAAATAATTTGGCAGTGAACTGGCTTCCCCGGTCTGAGATGAGCCTTTTTATAGAGCCACAGAACGGAAAAATTTCGCCCACTAACACATTTAATACCGAGTCGACCGTCGCCTGTCTAAGAGGGTAGGCGAAAGGATACTTACTAAATCTGTCGATAAAAACAAGCAGATAATTGAACCCCATACTATACGGGAGCTTACATAAGTCCACATGAAGGGTGTCAAACTTCTCCGAGACTTCCTTAAATCTGCCGAATTCTGGAGATATCCTTCTAACGCTCTTGTTTTTCTGACAGACGTCACAACTCTGTATAAATTTCTTCACTCTACTATGCATAAATCTGAAGGCGAAATCCGCTTTCAGAATGGTCAAAGTCCGTTTAATTCCCAAGTGATTTGTATTATGTATTTTCTCTATGACATCATCCACCAGATTTTCCGGTACTAATATTCTAGCTGTGCCCGTAGAGATGTCAACCGCCAAAGACAGCTCTTTGCCCCGATGGATGAATTCTTTGTAACAGGCCTTCAATCCACTAGTTTTCATTCCCCTTATCAGGTCTTTTATATAACTATCAGTTTCTTGCTCGATAGCTATTTCCCTGAAATCTACACCATCCTGCATTTTCTTCATCATCCCACTTAAACCCCGTTTTTCTGTTATGCTATCGTATTTTATCACAAAATCATTCAAAGTTCAGTTATCATCACCAGCTTTCGCTACTATTATCATGCCACTATTATTAATTACGTACTACTACGACTACTACCACTATCGCATTATTTGATATATTATTATTATTATTATTATATTATTATATTATTTATTATTATTATAATATTATTATTATTATGTATTATATTATATTATTATATTATTATTATTATTATTATTATTATTATTTAGTTATTATTATTATTATATTATTTTCTTTTTATTATTATTTTATTTATTATTATTGTTATTATTATTATTATTATTTATTATTATTATTATTATTATTATTATTATTATTATTATTATGTATTATTAATTACCGCTTTTATTATTATTATTATTATTACTTACTTACTATCGCTGTTTATTATTATTTTGTATAAATTAATTTTATTACCGCTTTCATTATTTTATGATTATTATTATTATTATTTATTATTATTATTATTATTATTATTATATTATTATTATTATTATTTATTATTATTATTATTATATTAGTTATTTATTATTATGTTATTATTATTATTATATTATTTATATTACTATCATTATTATATTATTTTCATTATTATTATTATTAGTATTTTATTTTTATTATATTCTTTTTATTAATATTATGAGTATTATTTTTATTATTACTATTATTATTATTATCTATTTCATTTATTATATTATTATTATTATTAGTTATTATTATTATTATTATTATTATTATTATTATTATTAGTTATTATTATTATTATTATTATTATTATTATTATTTAGTTTTTATTTTTTTTAATTATATTTAATTATTGAATAATTTATTTATTTTATTTTGTTTTCATTTTTTATTATTATTATTATTATTATTATTATTATTATTATTATTATTATTTTTTATTATTATTATTATTATTATTATTATTATTATTATTATTATTATTATTATTATTATTATTATTATTATTATTATTATAATACTCCAGTAAGTCTTGTTCTTTTAACGTTCGATTTAAAGGACTTAACCCTTCCCCAATGGAATTCTGAGAATTCCATTCACAAAGCTCTTCCTCCAATTGTAACCCCGTTTCCATGGCAATTTCTTTTGGCCACGCCCACTCCCCATTTCCTATACAAGCTGATTGCAATTGAAACTCCCCAGCCTCTATAATCTTATCTCTTTCGTTAGCCAATTCTGTCAAAATTATCGCCAATTTATTTTTAGCCTTAGAGACCAATTTAAATTCAATGTCAAAATTTGCAATGGCGTTCAATAAATTTATCTCCCGAATATTATGAACTTTTGTGGCACTCTTTTTCGTATAAGCTGTGATTAACCCACTGTTGCTGGTACAGATATTAACTCTCCTATTTGCAATTAAGTAAGCATATTTTTGTAAACTGTTATTGACGCATAGTAACTCCTTAACCAACTGTGGTAGTGCCACTTCCACCTCAGTGAGTATGGTACTATAAAGTGCGAAAATCTTCGTCTGATCATTTTCTTCTCCCATCAGTGCACTGGCTATAGTGAGCTCGCTCACCTTCGTGTATAATAGTAACTCAGTTTTTTCATCAGGGAACGACAACAGGGTGGCGCTCACCATTGCCGCTTTAGCTTCTTGAAACGCCCGGTCTGCTTCCACCCCCCAGGAAATCTTCTTATTGGAGGCGGGTTTTCCTTTCAACATTTTCGTTAGGGGTTGCAACAATTGAGCCGCCCCGACTATATTAATTCGGCAGAAGTTATATAGACCGAGAAATGCCCTAAGTTGTTTGATAGTTGTTGGCTTTGCAACATTCACCACTGCATCGATTTTCTCCTTACTAGGCTTAACCCCCTTCTCGCTAATATTGAAACCTAGAAAATCTGTTTCTCCGACTGCAAGTACACATTTTTTTGGGTTCATATAAATTTTCATATACTTCAATCTCTCTAAAACCTTCTCCAACATTGCAACATGTTCTTCAAGAGTCGAACTGGCAATTAATATGTCATCTAAATAAACAAAAACATTCTTTAAATCTCCAAATAAGATCGACATGAGGCGCTGGAAAGCACTAGATGAACACTTGTGCCCTTGTATTAAATAGTTAAAACTGTAGTTACCAAAAGGACAAGTAATAGTGAAATATTTCTTTGTTTCCTCGCTGATTGGCACGTTATAGTAAGCCTGCCGAATATCTAGCCGTGTTAGCAACTTGCAATGTTGCAATTGCAATATGATATCTTTAATCTTAGGCAGAGTAAAATTGTCAGAGGTTGATCTCTGGTTTAATAACCTCAGATCAACGACTAAACGAACTCTGCCGTCCGACTTTGGCAAGAAGCTAGTTGGGAAACCCCAATCGCTTCTCCCCCGCGAAATGACCCCCGCGTCCAATAATTTATTGATTTCCTTCTTGGCCTTTTCAAAAAGATGCGGTGCTATACTTCTACTCCTTAGCTGTATCGGCGTGCCCTTGATCTCTACATGGTATGGGTAATTTGCCGCCAACTCGCATAAAATCTCTTCTTTTAAAGGGCACTCTTCTCTCTCCCCTCCCCCCTCATCAACAGTGCAATCTTCAACCCCCCTCCCAATAGTACAATCTTTACCCCCCCTCCCCCCTCCCCTACAGTTTCGTTACCATCGGGTCGTGAGCGAGCAGTAAAATCGTTCTCACAGCTGTTAACATAAGCCCCGCCCCGTTTTCTTCGGTACTTTGTACATATAAATTGCCACCTTGCAAGCTGTTCATTCTTTAAATTTAAATTAGGTGCTTCATAGGGATTTAAGAACAAGACTTGGTACTTCCTAATTAAATTATTAACTAATTCATATTCGCAAAGCGGTATATTTAAAGAGACAGCGGTTAGAGGGAAGATAGAATTTCGAACATGCTCAGAAAAATCGAAAGCCTCATTACTAAGAGAAATACTACGTTTCGTGCTAGGATCTAATAAATAATGGCACCTAAAGTCAATAATGAACCCGTGTTTTTTGAGAAACGGCATGCCGAGGACGTTGAATTTAATATCTGTGGCGTAGGCATGCACATTGTAAAGTCTGTCTAACCCCAAATCAATTTTAATCACCCTTTTATTATAAATATTCATGCAGCCTCCATTTGCGGCTCTGGCAGTGCCAATAACGGCACCCCCCTTATCTAATTCAGACGCTACCACCAGGTCGAGGCAACTTCCGGTGTCTAGCAAATAAGATTCATTGTTAGTTTTATCCGAAATATAATACAATTTATCAAAAACTACATCTCTAATAGCTGCAACGATTTTAGTTGAGTTGCCAGAAACTTCCACTACCGTATTACCAGATAAGTCACATGCATTATTTCTTAAAATTAATGATCCCTCATGCTTATCGGAAGGAGAAGAACCTCCTTCATCCCTAAAGCTAATACAATTCATTTTCAGAAAGGGGGTTTCGCCCCCTTCATTAATTACAAATTCATTTTTATCATTATTTTTATTAACAAGTATGGAGTCACAAGTCTGAATCACCTCTACCCCCGCCTTCTCCCCAGTGATTGGAGTGGGGGAGCAGGTCGACTCCGGGGGGGGGAAACAGCGACTCATTTACAAAGCTATCGTTTTCAATGTAATTAGAAGAATTTACAAAACCGTCATCGCCATCACTATGGCTATCATTCCTAATTCTACAATCACTACTATTATTATTGTCATTATTGTTATTAATCTCACCATGCATTGAGTTACAATTAAAAGTTGAAGATGACTCTACCCCTACTGACTTCTTGATGGTTGACTCATGTGGGGGAGAGGTTGACTTACTAGAAGCCCCTGCCTCAGCCATTTGAGTCACCATCTCATCATTAAAACTTTCGATTTCAGATGCATTGTTAATTACCCCCTCCTGCCTCTGATCATCCTTACAAGTAATATTTCTACTCCACTTAAATCTATTAATATAATTAACATTTCCATTATACCCACGATCATCATAATTACAATTATTATAAAAATACCTATTATTATTATATCTATCATAATTGACACATCCACCATTATCATAGCAACTATTGTAGCCAATACGATCGTTATTATTAAAATTTCCATTATTACAAGTATAAGTATAATAATCATTCCTAACTCTATTACGGCTATCATAATAATAATTTCTTCTACTATTATTACAATTATTAAGATTATTATTATAACGACTATTGTAGAACCCATTTCTATCAAGATTACCAGCATAATTAAAATTAATATTCCCCCCCCCAAAATTTGACCTATTCATATAAAAATTGCAGGCCGAGCAATTACAAGAATGTCTACTTACAGAAGCATCATTATTCCCCCACAGATTCACCCCTATTTGGCCCGGGAGTCGTCTCCCGGACCAACCTTTGCGTTTCCCTGTCTCTGGACGTTGGAATTCTGCTGTGGAAGCGGGGGGGTTGCCGGTGGTTGCGAAATTAAGGCGTACATTGGGCAATATCGACCTTCACATCTAAATGAACGATGCAAGTAGCGCTTGTGGAACCTACAGAGGCCTTCGGTACTGGGGCCAGCTGCAACGTTGTCATATGCTGATCGGTTGAAGTTCCTTCCCCTGGATTCTTGATCATTGTTGGGGGTGGGGGAGTTTTTCGAATTCTGACAGAGCGTCTTCGCGAGCTCTATCACGCTCTTGGCGAGTGATCTCATTTCTTCAGCTGACTTTTCGTGAGATATTATCAGACGACTTATTTCTCTCTCTTGTGCTGAAGTCTCTCTGTTAGGTGGCTTGGTGACTTTCTCTTCTGCTGATCGTACGGCGTTTACAGGTTGCCATTCGGTTCTCCCCCCTCTGGGGGGTTGGGGTTGGTAAGCACCGTTTTGGAGAAAAAATTTGTTAAAAATGTCGTCGGCAATTTCAATTAATTCCTCAAAATCATGGTTCTTCTCTGTCGTCATGAGGGAGATCTGCAATTGCTTAGGCAATCGTAAGAGAAAGAGTTCTCTAATAAATTTTGCATCGTTGTCTGTTATCGATCGAAGCTGGATAGCCCGAGCATTTCTTTTATTCTAACTACATAGTCGGATGGAAGCTCTCCCTCCCTCATTCCTGATCGAAAGACTTCTTCTATCTGCGTTCTTAGCGATGGTGCATAGAGTTTCTCTATTACTTTTACTAATTTAGTATAACAATCTTCTTTTAGGGGAAGTTTCAACGAATTTGTAATCTTGCTTGGTAATTTTGACGCCAATAGCCTGACTCTCTCTCCCTCGGATCGGTGATTTCATTAAGGTTAAAGATCATGGTCGTCTGCCGAATCCATTCGAGGGCATCAAATTCGTTGAAGAGGGGGATGGCATTGAGGGGGAGACTCTTCTTCCTTTTTTTTCTCCCTAAGAGGGTGGGGGAAAGGTGACTTCTCACCAGGTTTGCTGCTTCATGCCCTCCTTGGCTTTCGCTTTCCGACTCTGTCTCGTATAGCGACGAGTCACCTTCTTCATTTACCCCCTCGATAGGAGGGGCTACTTCTGGGGGAGTGTGATGGGGTCTTGATGATTGAGACCGAGTCACAATAGCCACGTTGTTCCTCTTAGTTTGAACTCGTAGTGAACGTTCGTTTTTAGACTTGGCATTCTGTAACTGTATTTTGTCTTTTTTTTTTTCTTTTTTTTTTTTTTGCTTAGGAAAGTTGTATTGCCTATTGTGATAGGGTTTCTTATTTCACTGCTTTTTCGGGGAATTTGAACTGTTTTATTTTATTTTGTATGTTTTTTGTGTGTGTTTGTGTTTTGATCGGCACTTTTTTTTCACTTCACTGATTAAAATTTTGTTTATTATGATTTTGCGTTTGTTTCCACTTCACTTTTGTATATTAGATTTTTGTTTGTTCGAGTTCATATGAGAGTCACCATTTCTTTGTATTAACCCTTGAAGAGTTGAATACAGTGGTAATGAAAAGGGGTAATTACTTTTTATTTTTATTTCTAAGACTAAT
>JABUQX010003724.1:0-5000 GCA_015478945.1 Trachelipus rathkii | reverse complement strand
TTAGTCCTTTTACATCACCCAAGGATTAATTGCTCCATCTATCATATACTTTACCGACTGCCACACTCTTACTGCCCAACACTCATAGAGAGCATACATCCGTTCCAGCTTTTCAATATATATCTTAAAAAATATATAAACTCAGAAACCTAAACCTTGTTCCAGTTGCTCACCAATTGTCCTCACTCACAATCATCACACCGAGGACTGTACTCACTCAACCATCTTTTTCCTCTTTATCTACAGTTACTTTCAAAAAACCTCTCCTTTTTACTCACTCCTGCCAAAAATCTCTCTACGTAATCCTCTCTATAACCCTGGCATCAATTCACCACACAGAACCAAATCATCATCTTCCAGGCCCCCTTCCACTCTATTCCATTTCTTTATCATGTTTAACACCACATCCCATAGTCCACCCTCCACCTCTATTTCTTTTGTAACCCTTCCATATGCAATAGTTGACACAATAACTCCAAGGCAGCTAACATATCAATTTATTCCATCGCCACTATCTGCTAATTATAATTAAAAACACTCATCTTTTAAAAACTTTATTTTCTATATATATAGAATATATCGCACAATAACATAACAGTACTCTTTGAATTCCATTCAGAAGGCAACTCTTCTATACACCACAATGATATCACTGTATAAAAACTTCGCCACAAAAGCTTTGCCTAATTTAATCCTATCATACTGCTGTCGCAAAAATCCATAAATTTTTAAATAAATTTCCAATCAAATTAGAGTTTTAAATGAAAGATTTGGTCCACACAGTCCCTCATCCCAGACTTCTTAAAACGGCATCTGCCTTTACCAATCATCCTCAGGTCACTCGAGACTAAACTCTTTCAATCGGCAAGAGATACCAGCAATGAATAAAGTATCAGTTACCTAAGCAAACAACTCTACAATAAAAATTCTCCAAATCAGAATGTATAAAAATATCCATTATCAATAATCACCACTTATCCACCTCATCTCCAATACACCATATTATAGGAAACACATGACGTAACTGCTCTCCTCACCAATCCCTCGGGATGATTTACCCCTCCACTAAGCATGTGAGTTTAGAAAACTTGTCAAAGTTCACTACAAACACACTTAGAATATTAAGAAACTAATAAATCTGCAGATTTACGCAAATAAATCTATACATTTCTATTACTCTAGACCATTACCGCATCACTGATAAAGATAGAAATTGAGTATTAAAAAAAAAGAGGAAAAAATAAAAGAAAACAGCAAATTTTAGAGGACAAGATATAAAATATCATGTGGTTTTTCAAGGAGTGTAGAACTGGATTTAATAGTCAAAAATAAAAAAAAATGAACATTTTGGAAACCCCAAATTTTATGCAGATTATATAATAAATATGTGAGCGGGTGGGAGATGCGTTTGGTATTGTTATGTGGGAGGGGAAGGCTATGGCAGGACAGATAGGGTCGGTGGTGTTATGACGGAATGTATAGTGTGGTGAGAAAAAAAAAAAAATTTTTTGTTTATTTATTGGCGAATTCACGACTAAAGCTCGTGTGTGGATGAGAACCTCGTAAGTGTATCATCGTTATGTTACTTTGAACTATTCTTGTAAAGGAATAAGCCTATGTGGTTCTGAGTGACGGAAAGTGCTCGATGGTTTGGCAGGAGGCGGGAGAAAGAAGTAGGTGAGTGGTAATAGAGTTGAATGGCGCGGGTGAGTTGTTGTTGAAGAAGAATGTAAATGGTTGTAGGCACAAGGATATGAAACCCCACCACTCTGGTACCGCATATGCCATAGCGGAGATAGATCGCGCCGTGGTTATCGTGCTCGTATTAGCTTTTAGCGGGTGGATTTTTCCCTGACTGCGCGCGAAGGTGTATGCGGTAATATAATGGTTATAAAGAGAGATGTAAATAATACATATAGTTGTATTATTATATATTTTTATAAATTATATATTTACTTATCTTTTAAATAATAGATTTTCTTTAATATTATATATAAATATATTTGAAAAGAAAATATGAAACTGGATCAACGATAGCCTTATATATTTAAAAAATATATATTTTTTCTGATTCATAATATAATTCAAAGGTTATAACTATATTTACTAAATAATTTAATAGTCAAATAATACTAAAATCAATATCAAAAATGTCTGAAATTTTAATTATATTGATTTGATATAATAATATTGTGAGTGTGTTGTGTGTGTATAATATATTTTAAAATTTTATATCTAGATGTGTTATTGTGTTGATTATTATGGCTATTCGATATGCTGATAGGTAAACTATTGTTAACGATTGATAATCGTAATGTTGGAGCTTCTCCAGAATACTGGTTGATCATTCCTTTGCTGGCAGCCTGTGTAATAATATTATATAATATTTTATATCTATTTTCACTATCAAATTTTAGATATTATATAATATTTTATATCTATTTTCACTATCAAATAAAAATAATAAAAAAACAATTCAAGATCGAAAAAAAACTATAAAAAAAATCCCATCCTGAAAAATAAAAATATTTCTAAAAGAATCAAACTTAGAAGAAAATAATTCTATAAAATGGCATTTGAAAAATGTGGCCTCAAAGTGAATGCAAATAATGGCTTTTAGTCACAATATTTCTCATATAGCCCTGTTGGGCAAAATATGTACAAATTAACAAGGAAATCTAATTTTTTATTTATCTAATACTTTGTTACATACTTCTAAGAGATAGTAATATATAATTTTTACTCATTTTGCATTTGACTGATTAGTATGATGGATTTTAAGGTACAAGCGGCTAGTCTATTATCCTAAAAAAGACGGCGCGCCAGCCTCGGGCTTATTTTTATTTTTCCACCAAAACCCAATTTTGGGAAAAAAAAAAATTAAATGCTTGCGATCATCATTTAAAATTCCAACATACAAAAGTTAAAGAAATATTCGTTTCAAAAGAAAAAACAAAGAAAGGAGCGTTGGAACTTCTTCGATGGGAAATGTGATGTACTCTTTCTCTGCAAGGAGATGAAAGGTGAAGGACTCCAAATTTTTTTCCACACGGGAAAAGTGGGAAAAAAAGGAAAAACATAAACTAAAAATAGTCCTCGGAAATTAAGTAGTTTACTTATGAAAAAGATGTTTGTTATGAAACTTAAAAGATACCAAAAAAAAGAAATTATTATAAAGTCTAACAATGAAAGAAACTGAAAATGTAATCCAAAAACGAAAAAGATAAAATGAACAACAAACTAAATACACCCCAATATCCAAGGGTCTATCCGATTAAAAATATTATGGTACTTCATTTTATTATCTCTCGCGTTAATATTAATACTAAATAAAAAAAAATTTATTAATTTAAGAATAAAAAATTCTTTTTACAAAAAATAATACCAAATCTCCTTATTTTAATACTAAACAAATAAATAAATTCTTTCTTTTGCAACAAAAAAAACATTATTTTTTGAAACATATAAAAACAAATAAAATTACATAAAAAAAATAAAAATAATTTTAATAATAACTTATTTACGGTTAACTCACCAAAAATTTTTGAGCCCTCATAACAATTTATTAAAGCCTTACAATAAAATGATATTCCAAAACTCCAAAAATGAATTCAACATCATAAGTACTTGAGCTCCACTGGCAAGAGTGGAGTATACATATATCGAATATTTTGAAACATAATGATTTTTATTAAGGTGACAAAATAATAAAATTATATTTTTAGAAAAGTGGAATAAACAACTCAACGGTCAGCGGGCTGTGCATATAAAAAAGAATAAACCCAAATAACGTAAAGTGAAATTTAAACATAAAATAAAATTTTTAATTAGTAATTGGGATTAGTATCCTTAATATAAAAATAAATAAAAACACAAAGAACATAAAGCGGGAAAGATAAAAACAAATTCCTTTAGTAGGCGTTATACCCGGCTGAAAATCAAATGGATAAGAAATAACATACATTGAAGGAATTAGAATAACAAGAAATAATAAAGTTCAAAAATAAAAATAGACATTGAATTAATTTCTATTAGGTAGTAAAATTAATTATTCACTGTTTTTAAGGAAGTAGAGTTGGATTAAAACTAAAACTAAAATAGAACAAAAAACACTCCAATAACTACTTAGGGTACTAGGAGGACAATATTAAAATCAGTAAGATAAGTGGGGTGGATAAGCAAACTCACCCCCCTAATAAAAAATAAACCAGGCTACTTACTTACACCTTCTCATTGATATAAAGGGCAAACGTACAACCACTAAAAAAAACTAAAATATAAATATATAAATAATATATCTCTAATAATATATATATATATATAAATAAATAATATATAAATATAAAAATCATAATATACTTTGTTTTAAAAACCTCCCAAGGAATTCATATTCAGCTGTTAACTCAACAAGGTGATAGTAGCACTATTATTTTTATATATACTGTGTAATTTTATTTATATTATTTTGCCAGTTCACCAAAATCATATAAAAACATTTTTGGGGAAATTTTATTTTGATGATATAAATAAATATACCTGCCCCTATATTCATAATTAAATGGATAAAATACCATATAATAAAAAAAAAATTATACATTTGTGAGTTATTTTACCTATCAACTTTTGCATGTCATTCTTAGAAATTACCATAATGTGAAAGGAATTCATTTAATAAAATATTGAGAATCACGTGAATAAATAAACAAAAAATTATTCTTGGTCGAGCAGTATTTTTCTCAAAGAGCTCAAAAAAAAATAGCAAGTTAGCCGGTGAAATACTAAAAGTAGTAACTCTTTTCTTCCCTCCCCGGCCATACTATAATACTTATTTTTATTCTAGATATTCTCATCTTTTCAAGATATTTTGAAAGATATTTGGTTTTTATTAGATTTTAATACATGAATCAAAATTAAATAATATATTAAATATGTGTGTCCCAATATAAATATATAAATGTGTATTCGTGGGCGCGCGCCGGTTTACTCCAAAATATAAAGAA
>JABUQX010003723.1:5000-7500 GCA_015478945.1 Trachelipus rathkii | reverse complement strand
AAACACCTAGGGAACACACTTTAACCCAATTAGCACAAATATACAACAGTTCCCTCAGGCCTAAATTTCATTCCCCTTATCTGGAAAAAGCTATTATTATACCCCAAGCTGAAACTGGGAAAAGACACCTCTAACACTTCCTTTTATCGTCTCATCTCTCTATTATCAAACTATGCAAATCTAGGAAAAATTCATATGAACAAAAATAACACCACATATCACAAACACAAATTAAAAACACGGCTTCAAACAAAAACCATTCAAGTCACAAAGCTCACTTATAAATATCATTCCAACCCAACAATCAATGGTCTAACTTAAAACCCACTCACAAACAATAATTAATTAGCAATGGATATTAACAAAGCCTTTCACACGTACCCAAAATTAACTGTGAATTCACAAAATAATAAAATCAAATTCCCACAAACTAAAGAAATGAATTTCTAAAACTTCCTATCATGAAGAACGGGACAAATACTTAACAAACCTCGCAAAATCCCGAAGAGTAAACATCATAACGGAGTTACCCCAAGGTGCAATCCTACCCCTCACATTATTCAACCTATTCACAGCCGACCTCCCATAACCACAAACAGACCACATACCATAAAAGCTTACGCGGACGACGTTACAATAGCTACTACATATCAAAATCTAAACACTGCTACAAACCTGACTCAACAATACATCAATCAACCTCAAAAATGGCTAACAGACAACAGAATCTCCGCCTCACCAAACAAATCATCAATTACCTTAATCATCAATGATTGTCAACTTGGCACCACACACCCCTGAATCTACTTTTGTAACAATGTAACACCCTTCAACAAAACTCCCAAAATTTTGACCCTCAACCCACCTTTACAAAAGACATAGACAACATAACTTCATCAGCAAAAAGGAAACTGAATACATTAAGAACCATCACCGGCACAGACTTCACAAACAACAAACAGATATCCACCACCATATACAAACAATACAAAAGTCCGCCTCTAAACTACCCCTCTCTAACTTGGAACCCACTACTGACTAAAAATAACATACAGAAACTTCAAACAACACAAAAAAGCACTACAAATCATAACAGAATGTACATCAGCAACACCACAACAACACCTACACGAAGTAATAAAAATACTACCCATGGAAATGATAGGCACACAATTCTTTGCTAAAACTCAAACACCCCCAACGTCCATGCCATAATGCCCTCTCCAATCCCATCTATCACAGACTTAAACAAACTCCTTCTTCACCAACTCTACTTTACAAACAAATCCTGAACAACACTCCACCTCGACTAAGCAACACATCATACACCAAACAAATATACAGAACACTAACAGAAAACCACCTAAGCCGCAGACCACTAAACAACATATTAAACAAACATCCACCATAACAACAGAATTCAACTCACTTCCAAGAATTAGTCCGTCATCCTTGCCAAATTAAGATGCCGCTACCACCCAAACTTGCAACATTACAAATACAGATTCAACCTTAACCAAATCACTACAAACATCTGTCCAAACTGTAACCAGGTCCCGGAAAACATATCCCACTTTCTACTCACCTGTCAATCTAACTCTCTACCCAAAGCAATCTGGAATCATTTCAGTCCTGGAATGATTCTGGTGAGTCCTGTTGCTGCATCTGGGTATTTGGATGCGGGTAGGCCGCTCTGAATACAGTGTGGTCAGGGGTGAAAGTAAAGTAAAAGTAAAAAGTAGTATATATATATATATATATATATATAATTATATATATATATATATATATATTATATATATATATATATTATTATTATATATATAGTATATATTATATATTTGTATTATATTATATATTATAATTATATATATATATATATATATATTATATATATATATATATATAATATATATATATAGTAATATATATATATAATATATATTATATATATATATATTATATATATATATATTAATATATATTATATATATATATATATAATATATATATATATATATATATATATATATATATATTCCAAGTGACGAAACATTATTTGGTGTAGATTGAAAGGAAAGAAGGAATAGGAAACGCCTCTATCCAATCTTTGTTCTTCAAAATATCTTTAAATAAGGTCGTGTCTAAGGCAAATCGATACCAAACACGTGAGGAGACACTCTTAGACACCGAATACCTTTTAATTATAAAGTAATGAATTGATAATTTTTAAACACGTTTCGCTTCACATGACGAATGAAAAAAGGAGGGGTGGTTGTTGGCCATTTTAGGTGTTTCATGTACAGATATCCAATGTATTCCCTATTGTGATATATTATATATATATATAATTATATATTATATATAATATAATAATTATATAATATATTTTATATATATATATAGTATATATATATATATATATATATAGTATATATACCAAATCCTTATTATGCATAGTTGCTAATAACAGAAAACATCTTTAAGAAAATTTGGAAAT
>JABUQX010003722.1:5000-22500 GCA_015478945.1 Trachelipus rathkii | reverse complement strand
AAAATCTATAACCCCCTCCCCTGCAGGGTTCCTTCCTCCAATACCAAAAGCCCCTATCACTCCCTCCACCCCTCGTCGGTCCTGTCCAACATGTCCGTTTAAGTCACCCAATATTACGATGTTTTCTTGATGTGACGCTCTCTCCTTCACATTTTGCAGCTCTCGATAGAAACTCTCTCTTTCTTCCAACAGTCTTCCTTGTTGGGGCATACATCTGAATAAAACTCAGAACCATCCGATCACTTTTGATCGAGAGAGCCAGGATCCTTTCATTTACCTGCTTTATGCTTACTCTCTGTGCTAGTTCTGGTGTCAGAATCATCCCAACACCATGTTTCTTCTCTTGTCCTCCATTGTAGAGAAGCTGGTAATCACCATGCAGCACTTCACCCCTGCACCTGACAGTCTGGTTTCACAAACTCCCAGAACATCAATCATACGGTCAATCATCAGGAGCACTTTCTCCTCCTCCTTTTCCTTTTCCTTTCCCTTAGTGTAGCCACATTTTAAGTAGCAATCCTGAAGTTTCTTTTAGTATTTCCAATTCGTAGTTAAAAATCGCACAGTCTTTGATCAAAAGGTTCCAAAGGGTTCCGAGGCAAGACATAAGTTCCTTGAGGAATTGGTGATGGTTGGATTCTTGCTAGGCCAATCCCACCCACTTAAGACTGCTAATAAGTCCCATCCAATATATAAAGTCCCCGAAGGCGACGGGAGGTTTGCGTACACCCGACTTTATGCACTGGTAAGGTTAGCACACCGTACCTCGACAAGGTTACACAAACTCTTGTTCGTGTAGGCGCCACTACACGAACCGCGATTTTCCCGCTCCTCACCTAAATTATATAGTTCGATTACAGTCTTATTTGTAAATTTCAAATTATTCCATTTTTGAAAAGAACTGGAAAAAAATTTTTGTTGCCTCTCCTCTTAACTTCCTTAAAATATTAATTTAATTTTGTTCAACAGTCTAGTTTTAATTTATAATTAGTGATTCAATAAAAATCTTAAAGTTTTTCATGAAGATTTTCATTAATTTTGTTAGTTGTTCTAAAAAATAAACTGGCCTTAACACATGCGGATTTTCTTCTTTACTCAGGCAATAAAAAAACTTTTAGAACTTTTTTTAATGAGCTTTATTAAATCCGGCGCGCAAAAAAAAATTTAAGCTTCGTAAAGATGAGGAGGAAAAATGCCATTTTAAAGAAAGTAAATCAATTATATTTTACTTCTGATATTTTCAAATATAACTTTAATTAATATTAACAAAAAAAGTAAAAAGAAAATTGATATATATTCTTTTTGAGCTTCACACTTAGGCTTATAAAAATGAGTAACTTAGGTATTTTATTTCAGTCTAAATTTGATGCATTTAACGTCAACTTTGTAGAGATGAAGACACCATGACACTTTTTTTTTTTTAATATTACGAATACCGTAGCGTGGTCTCCTCGCCCCGCATGTCATACAACCTCAGCTACCTGCGAGCTTCCGCACCCTCGTGCCAAAAATTACAATTAATTCTTGTATCTACAAAAATGAATGAATCATTTGGCTAGGAAAATAAATTCTGAATAAATTACCAACCATTCCGATACTAATTTTTTAATTGCTCCGTGGTTTATAGACCCTATACTATATATATATTATATATATACTAATATATATATAATAATACTATATAAACTATATAATATAATATATAATAAGTAATACATATACGATATATATATAATACTATAAATATATATATATATCATATACATATATATATATACTATATATTAAAAGTTATTAAATCTCAACCCATGTTGGGCCGCTTCTTTTGAACACAAAGTACGAACAAACCATTATTTATACTTACTAATCTAAGAGTCACTTTATACAATACAATAAACATGGTCCTGATCGTCTCCCCAGAACTCGTAGTTGACTAGATGTTAGGCCAAGGTGCACCAAGTTCTGAGTAGGGCTCGGAACTTTCGCGCAGCAAACACCACAATGTGTACGACAGTACG
This sequence comes from Trachelipus rathkii, assembly GCA_015478945.1. Taxonomy (NCBI): domain Eukaryota; kingdom Metazoa; phylum Arthropoda; class Malacostraca; order Isopoda; family Trachelipodidae; genus Trachelipus; species Trachelipus rathkii. Next base: position 20,482 of record JABUQX010003722.1, on the reverse strand, counting down.
CCGAGGGTGTGGGTCCTCTCAATTACCGTGTTATGATCCCTCTGCCACAGCATTACGCCTTTCACCGCCCTGGTATGCTCTCGATTAGGAGCGTAATGTCTGGACATGATTGATCCCATCGTTGCGCAATACTCTCACAGTCCGGAGTCCATGGAGGGTTGAGCTTTCAGACTCAATCGTCTCCTCAGGATATCCCACAAATGTCATTGGTTGAGTCCGACTATATGCCTGCCACTGCAACGCGTAATTTAAACCTCCTAAGTATCTTCACAACATTGCCTTGTGTAGTCTTTGCATTGTTCATGCTTAGATGAAAATCACCATATATGGCATTTGCACACTATGGTTCGAGTAAGTCTGTGAAATACTTACGCTAGAGGCCCTCCATCAAGTTTGGTAACTCAGAAAGCCCTTAAAGAATGCCTCCCATAAACATAACCGACCCTCCTCAAACGTAGCACCTACAGCACATTGCATGGGCGCGAACCTCTCCGTGGGACGCCTGTCCGAGGCGTGCAGAGACACTTTCGACCCAACCCTCGCCCGTAAAGAGCAACCTTTGCCCAATCGTCAACCGTCCAATCGATGCGTTCACGGCACGCGGCCGGTCCGCACTCGAATCAGCCGAGGCTCGGTGCCCGACCACCAATGTCAAGCGCCGCGACTAGCAAATCTATGTATCCGCAATGCGTCGAACGCACGTGTATGTCACTCACCCTGGGACGTGTACCTCGCTAGCTTATCTGAGATTCGTGCCGTGTGTGGCGCTCCCGCAAGCACGACAGACACGATAAATCCGGTTTCCACTGGTGTGTGCCCTGGTCTACTTGTTCTCGACGGCATCATGTGCAGGTTTCCTATACCGTTGCCACCACCTGATGCATCGTGTGCCTGCATACCGAAACCGTCAAACCAAGCGGCCGGCGCGCCGCGGCACCCGTGTCCTTCGCTGAACCTGTTGCTATCTGCACGCACTAATCTCTTGACAGTTGACGCACTAACTCTCCATGTAATCGGAGTCCTTCGTACTTGAATGATCCCTCGCTCAATTATACACCCGCCATACTAACCCAGCAGCTCTCCCAGGTTATACGTGTTTATGTTTCTAAATAGTTGCGCATGTCGCCCAATACTGCAGCGAATTCTCGCAAGGTGGTACATAATACACTTGCTGCCGCGGCTGAGTTGTGTGAGTTTTCGATGGGGTTAAGCCCTTTGCCGCTCCTGCGAGTACATTTACCCTAGTGAGCGTTATTTGTTGGACGAGTAATTTATAATATATTATATACTATACTATATATATATATATATATATATAATATATATTATATATATTATATATATATAATAATATAAATATAATATATTATATATATATATATATATATATATATATATACATATATAATATATAATAATAATATATATATACATTATATATATATATAATATATATATATATATATATATATAATTAAAATATAGTTTATATATACTATTATATAATATATAAAATATAACTATTATATATCAATATATATATATCATAATATATAATATAATAGATATAATATATATTATATATATATAATACAGTACTAATATATATAATATACAATATATATATATATATATAAATATATACTATAATATATATATATATATAATATAAATACCGTTGGTGGATAAGTAGTTTTCATTTAAATTCTCGTCTAAAAATAAAACTTCACAAAGTAAATGTCATTCGCAGGAACGGTGAAAGGCCATTAACCCCATAGAAACCTCACCACCAACACCACCGCAGATCAGTTAACTATGTAGACCACCTTTGCAGAGAATTCGCCACCTGCCTAGGATTGGCCACACACCGCAATAAAGATTAGAAAACATAAACCACTAACAGACCTGGGAAGCTGGTTATTATGCGGGTGCTATAATCACGAAGGATCATTCCACTACGAAGCGACTCACGATAAACGTGGAGGGGGGGGTGAGTATAGTGCGTTCAACTGTCAAGATCAGTGCGTGCAATAAACAACACTTCACGGCTCGAAAGACACGGTGCCGGGCACTAGTACGGTTCGGTTTAATATATACAGAGACAACATTGCAACAGGGTCCAACGGACACGAAACCCGACCACATGATCGCCTCCTGAGAACAGTTAACCCAGGCCCACGAACCAGGGAAAACCATTTATACGTCTTGCGTGCATCCGGATGAGCGCCAACACAACCGCACGACACTGCAAACAGCTACGGAGGTACACGTAACCAGTGATGACAATACAGTGCGTCGACGCATTGCGGAACATAATTACCGGCCGGAGGCTGCCATTGGTCCACCGCACTCCACGGCAAATCGAACGACTGGCACTTGCCCGAGAACACATCATTGACGTGACGCATTGGCAAGTGCTCTTTACGACGAGTGAGAGTGCTCTCTCGTCACGCCTCGACAGGCGTCCCACGAGAGGTTCGCGCCAATGCATGTGCTGTAGGTGCTACGTTGAAGAGGCGTTATGTTTTGAGCATCTCTTTATCAGGGCTTTCTGAGGTTACACATCTTCGATGGATGCACTCTTACAGCCAAGTATATCACAGACATCCTCAACCATATGTCGTGCCAAAATGCCCACTATATCGGTGACTCTTTCATCCTAATGCATGACAAAGCAAGACTACACAAGGCCAATGTGTGAACGACTACTTAGGACGGTTTAAATACGCCTATGCAGTGCAAGCATATTAGTCCGACCTCAACCCAATCGAACATTGTGGGATATCCTGAGACGTTGGATCTACACGCTCAACCCCCCTCTGAGACCCTCCCGGACCTGTGAAGATGCCGCAACGTTATGGCATCAAATCACTGTCAGACTTCGTCACTCATCGAGAGCATACCAAGACGGTGTCAGGCAACGTGCCAGAAGGAGTCATACACAGTATTGAGAAAAACCAACACCCCCCTCTGGCCTCACTGTACGGACACAACAGTGTTTTGCTGCGCAACTCCGACCCTACTACGAGACCCTTTCGCTGCAACCTTGCCTCACACTCTATTCAACCTACGGTCTGGGGAGGAAATCACCATGTTATTGTCATGTTCCAATAAAGCTCTCGCGTTCTTCAACTTTTCACCATCCTTCTTCGCGCACTACCTTTGGTTCACCAAAGAACGGCCAACTGGATGAATCAATCAACTTTACTATGTATATAGATATATATATATATTAATAATATATACATATTATATCTATATATAGATATAAATATATAATATATATCATATGATATATATATATAATATATAATATATATATACTATATACATATATAATATAACTATATAGGGATCTTTATTAAACCAGGGGCAATTAAAAAATTAGTATCGAATGTTGTAAATTATATTCAATTATTTACCAACGCTAAATTGCCTTCATTTCATTTTTAAGAAAAAAAAGGAAGAATTAATGTAATTTTGCACAGTGTTCCGAAACTCGCAGTAGCCGCAGCGGGTCTGCCATCATGGGGCCGACGGGACCCACATCACTGTATTCGTAAATTAAAAAACAAAAAAAGTTATGTCTCTAAATTCACTCTACAAAGTTTACGTTAAATGCATCAAATTTAACTGAAATAAAATACTCTAAGTTACTTCATTTTTATAGAGCCCTAAAGTCGTGAAGCTCAAAAAATATAATCAATTTCTTTTACTTTTTTTTTTAATACTTAATTAAATTAATTATGAAAATCAAAAAAAGTTGTCCTGTTTCTGTTCTAAATTAGACACTCTTAAAAATGCATTTCCCAGACTTACCAAACTTTACAAACTTAAATTTTTTGGCGCCCGCGCACTTTTAAATAGCTTCATTAAAAAAAAGTTCGAAATGTTTTTTTATTGCCTGAGTAAAGAAGAAAATCCGCATGTGTTAAGGCCAGTTTATTTTTTAGAACAACTAACAAAATTAATGAAAATCTTCATGAAAAACTTTAAGATTTTTATTGAATCACTAATTATAAATTAAAACTAGACTGTTGAACAAAATTAAATTAATATTTTAAGGAAGTTAAGAGGAGAGCCAACAAAAATTTTTCCATCTTCCTCAAAAATGGACTAATTTCGAAATTTACAAAATAAACTGTAATCGAATCTATAAATTTAGGTGAAGACGGACGAATAATCGCACCACGGGTTCGTGTAGTTGCGCCTACACGAACAAGAGATTGTGTAACCTTGTCGAGGTACGGTGTGCTAACCTTACCAGTGCATAAAGTCGGGTGTACGCAAACCTCCCGTCGCCTTCGGGGACTTTATATATTGGATGGGACTTATTAGCAGTCTTAAGTGGGTGGGATTGGCCTAGCAAGAATCCAACCATCACCAATTCCTCAAGGAACTTATGTCTTGCCTCGGAACCCTTTGGAACCTTTTGATCAAAGACTGTGCGATTTTTAACTACGAATTGGAAATACTAAAAGAAACTTCAGGATTGCTACTTAAAATGTGGCTACACTAAGGGAAAGGAAAAGGAAAAGGAGGAGGAGAAAGTGCTCCTGATGATTGACCGTATGATTGATGTTCTGGGAGTTTGTGAAACCAGACTGTCAGGTGCAGGGGTGAAGTGCTGCATGGTGATTACCAGCTTCTCTACAATGGAGGACAAGAGAAGAAACATGGTGTTGGGATGATTCTGACACCAGAACTAGCACAGAGAGTAAGCATAAAGCAGGTAAATGAAAGGATCCTGGCTCTCTCGATCAAAACAGATCGGATAGATCTGAGTTTTATTCAGGTGTATGCCCCAACAAGGAAGACTGTTGGAAGAAAGAGAGATTTTCTATCGAGAGCTGCAAAAATTGAAGGAAGAGGTTCACATCAGAAAACAATCTAATATTGGGTAACCTAAAAACGGACAGCTGATAGTACCACGGCGTGGAGGGAAGTGATAGGGATCTTTTGATATTTTAGAAGAAGGACAAACCTAACATTATGTGTACAGAATGATATGAACGTGATGAAGACTTTTTACAACCATAGAGATCGCAAAAATAGACTGTACAGTGAAGGAGAGGGTAGAGGTATCGAGGATGAAATCAATGATCTTGACTACGCCTAACAATAGCAAAAGACTTGTTAAAGACGGAAGAGTATACGTCGGTCCAGGAGACTCCGATCACTGTTTGGTTGTGGAAAACATGAGAATAGATGGTATTAAGCAAAAATATAGTTAGAAGAGATTCCATGCTGTTGAAAAATACACGAGAGCAGGAATATAGAGAAAATTTTTAGAAGAGTGTTTTTGCAAGCAATATGAAGTGGTTTTAATATTATTAGAGTTGGAGAGCATTGAGAGACTCCTTGAGGGAGGTATCTGAAGATGTTGTGAAGGTGAAGACAACTCATGAGAAAAAAAAAAGATAAACGCCTATGAGGACTGAACAAGTTCAGACGGCAGTAAAGAGAAAAATGAAATGGTGTTAGAAGCTGGATAAAGACGAGAGGGAGGAATATGTGTGTGAAGCGAGGAAGAGAAGCTTGAACAGATAAAATGAAGAGAAAAGGCAGAGTACATGGGAAAGGATTCGAGGCAGAGCTAGGAAAGAACCTTCAGAGACGAGAAGCTAATATACACGCATTGCAAAAACGTAAGAAAGCCTGCCCTACTAACCTATCAGCAGCAATAAAAAAATGGAAAATTTAACATTCATTGACCAAGCCCGTCCAATAACGAAAGTGAAGTAAATTTTCAAACAGCTTTTAATATCACAATAGCATAACCTAGAAGAAAAGAGACAATTGGAAGAATTCATGTGAATGGAAAGAGCGGTGGCATGTCAGATGTACCTTAGGAGTGAACAACACGAGAAAAATGAAACGTATGAAGCACGCAGGCTATGCTGCCGTGAGATATTAAAAGCTGGTGAAGGGAGTGTTTTGTGGATGACGGAAGTAATGAATAAGTGTTGAACAATAATACTGCTTGAAGAAATAAATCGGTATTAGAAAAATCACAAAAAGTGAAAAGAGTCTTCGCTTCTAAAAGAATACAGAAGAATTGCCCTGATGCCAACATATTGCAAAGCAATGTACCAGAAATATCTTGCGAAAAAGAATGAGAAGCAGTCGAAAATTAATTATCAATGACATAGCAGCATGCGCGTTTCGACCGAGAGAATCGACAATTGATTTATTTTTGCACTGAAGATGATGTGTGAAAAGACATGAAAGCATATTGTCTATATCCCATCTTAGAAAAGCTGTCGACCGTTTGCCGGTGGGAATCTGCGAGATCTCTGTAAAATACGTATAGGTTGCTTCTAATATAAACACTATAAAAAAAGGCGTACTGACGCTAGCAGTGCAAGGAGAAAGCACCATGGATAATAGCGTAGCTGGTTTGAAAACAAACAGGTTGTAAATCACCGAGTAAGTACTATTTTCTCTGATCTTTATTCATACGAAAAGCTTAGCCTTGGTTACTTTATTTTTTTGAAAATTGGGAAAGAGAAACATGGTTGCATTTAAATTTGTTGTTGCAACCATTTTATACCAAAGAATCTTTGGCTCATCTTTAAATCTTTTTAAAGAACCTAGTTTCTGCAGATCGCATTTTCTCCAATAGGATATTTCCTTTTCATTTTTGAATAAACATTTTAAAGGTCAAATTACTTTCATTAACCAATGTATGTTTTAAATAACTAGAAACATACCGCTTTATAAATATTATATATACTATAGCTTATATATATTATCCTATATACTAATTATAGTATATTATATATATAATATATATAGTAATATAAATTCACTATATAATATATATATATATATCATAAGATAAAACTCATATATATATATATATATAATATATATATATAATATATATAATACTATTAATATACTTATAGTATACTAAAATATATATATATATAATAATATATATAATATAGATATAGTATAATATATCAGTATAATTATATATAAAATATATATATATAATAATATATATATAATAATAATATATAGAATATATATATATATATATATACTTATATTAATATATATATTATATAATATATAAAATATAATATATATATAGATATATATTATATATAATACTATAATATATAATATATAACTATATATATAAAAGAACCTCTATATATATATACTATATTATATATAATATATATTTATAATATATACATATATATATATTATATATATAGTATAAATATATATATAATATATACATATGTATATTATTGCCTATATAATATAATATATATACCTTATATATTAATATACTTATATATAATATATACTAATATATGTATATATATAAATATATATATATTAATACTTTATATATATATATATATAATATATAGTATATATATATTATAGTTATAATATTAATATAATTATATATATATCTATATAATACTACTATAATATATATTATATAATATAGTAAGTATTCAGCAATGATCGCTAAATCATAAATTATAATAAAAGCCTTTAAGAGAAACTTGTAAATAATTAAAGAGTCGGTATTTTATCTGAAGAAAGATTTATTATTAATATATTACAGCACTATAATATTTAATAATTAAATCTTCTTAGATAATAATACCGAAGTCCTTCTAAATCTAGTTTACAAGTTCTCTTAAAGGCTCTTTATTATCAATATATATTAACTTATAATATATTATATATATATATAAATAATCTTATATATATATATATATTATATATATTATAATATATATAATTATATATATATATATATATATATTATATATATGCTTATTATATATATATATACTACTATATATATATATATTATATATAATATTATTATATATTATTATATATATATATATATATATACTACCTATATATATATATATATACATACATATACTATATATATATATAATATATATATATATATTACTATAATATATATATAATTATATTATATATATAATTATAAGATATATGCTAATATATATATTATTATATATATATACTATATATATATATATATATATATATTATTATATAAAGATATTATATATATATATATAAGATTATATAATATATATATAATATTATTTATAATATTATATATATATATATATATTATATATATATATATAATATAATTAATTTAATAATATATATAATTTTACTTTATACTACTTTTATTATATATATCATATATAATATAATTATACTTATATAATATATATATATATATATATAATATATAAATATACTATATATTAATATATATATATATTATATAAATACCTACGCGTCTGGCCCACGGACAGTGTTAGTGTAGCGCAGCACCACCGTACGCTGCGTCGCCTGCAGCCGCTCCCTGACAACCTGAGTGCGGCAACCAGGGCTCAAGGACACATATTATATAATAATATATATATATATTATATGGCTAATATATATAATATATAAAGTAGATTAGATATATATATATATATACCAATATATAACTATAGTTATATATATATATATTAATATATATATATTACTAATACATAATATATTAATTTATATATAGTATACTATACTAAATATATGGATAGTAATTTATACTACTTATAACACATATATAATATATATACTACTATACTATCACTTATATATACATATATAATATACACTGGCGTATCCAGAAATTTTTTCGCCGGGCCAGACAAAAAATCGCTGCTTTACTATAGTATCTACTATATATATAGTTATATATAACTACTATATTATATTATATAATATTACTGTATATAATATTATAGTTACTACATACCCTATCACATACTATATATATATACGGTATATATATTATACTTACTATATTATATATATACTACTCGTCAACATTATACTATATAGTTATATTATTTTTAAATTTATGTTACTATATTTATTAGTGCTTATCATAGACGTATAGTAAAAAGTAAAACCTATATTATTAATATTATACATATATATAATATATATATATATATTAGATACTAATACCTTCGATCAACGATCTATTAATCTCATATACCTTTCATCTATATCATATAATAAATTATATATAAGCCTCTTAACTTGTACAGCCTTACTACTATATATACTAGTCAACAATACTTATCCATTCACTGTATATCTAGACTATATAAAAAGACCGTCACATTAATATACTTACATCGTTATAATATATATAATAACTATCAATCCTGATACTCGATATCATAGGTTACGTATAATATACTATACGCTATCTATATATATAGACGATAGATACTTATCTTATATATAGTCATATGACATATTACGTAATCACTTCAGTATACTATCACAATATATATATATATATAAAATATATACGCTTAGATTAATCATTCTACTTTACTATTATATTACAGATATATATAAGTATAATCTAGACTAATCTCCATATATATATAGTATAATATTAGTACATAATATATATATTAATATATAGATATATATATATATAAGATATGATATATATATATATTCTGTATACACATATATATATATATCTATATAATAATCGCTATTATATTATATATGAAACTAACCTAGATTATATTATAACTACTAGTTATACCGAGTAGTATAATATAGTACTATATATATATACCTATATTATATTAATATATATATATAGGTAATATTATTATTCTCTCTATCTATATATATCTATTAGGTAGCTATATATATATATTATAGTACTATAAAGTGTGGAAGAGCCAAATATAAAATTTCTAAAAAAAAGGAAAGTAATTTATATAAAGTTACTAAAATCATCTCTACCTTAAATTCTGGTAACTTATATCACCGAGCTATGAGAGAGTGAGCAGACGATGCGAGCGATAACATCCTTCAAGTTTTATTCATATTTCGATTAGTGTAAGAGGACGCATCCGAGTAAGTCTTATTCCGAATAGTATTCTCAAGTAGTCGTCTTTCAGAAGTCTTTAATGTTCAAAATAAAGCTTCTTCTTTGGTTTTTTATATTCTAATATATAATAATAATAATTATTATTCTTTTCATACTGAAGCAGTAGACACGCGCGCTAAGATATGCTAGTATTTGCAAACAAGGGACATTTATTTGGAACATTTGACTGGAAACAAGAAACTAGTCCGTTTATTGCTGTTTTTGGACGATCTGGCTGTGATGCCATTTCAACTTCCATAAATCCCATTTCTGCTTTTACTAAATCTCTTCTATTAGGTTTTCGAGGTTTTCCTTGTAAAAAGTCATCACAATTCTTTATCTTCGTATACTGGCATATTTATACCTGTTCCGGTAGGAAAAATGCAAGCAGCAAATAATTTTCTTCTATTGATTTAAAAAAACCTTCGTCTCCTAATGCTGAATTAGAATCAAAATCCAAATGGATATCAAAATGATGTACAATATAAGTTGTGGGTCGGAACTAAAAGTAAGGACATGTGGCTCTGGATATATGGAACTTGTCTAATTCTTGGGCTACACTATATTTCAAAATTACCCAGCTCTGATACTCTGCTTTACATCATCTTCAAAAATTCTTGGCTAAATTCTATATGTTTGCATTTCTCTGATGGCTTCAAGTTTAGTGTTTAACTAAAAACTTACGAGATTTTTCCGAAACAGCGACCAATTATAAAAGATTTAATTTAACCCTGCACGATAATATAAACAGATATGATACTAATTTTTTAGTGTCCTAGAAAATTTCGGGGGCGGCCTTATGGCCCCCGCCCCCCCCCCTGGATACGGCCACGAGTTAGACTATATATAGCCTAGTATATATATAAATAGTATATAAATATTATATATCATAGCATTATATATTATCATATACTATAATTAATTGTATACACCTATAGTATATATATATATAAACAACACATACACAATATAAATCCCCATATATATTCCCATACTCTATAATATATATTATATCCTTATATATATATATACTAGAGTACATATAATATAATATACTATATATATAGTTATATATATATATATATATTATATAGTAATATTTAATTATACATATATAATTATAAGTATATCATATATATAATATATATATATATATATATATATATATATTATATATTATATCAGTATGATATTAAATACACTTAAATATAATAATAAATTAACTAATTTTCTGATTTATTTTTAACATATATATATATATATATATATTAGATATTATATTATATATTATATAATATTATTATATATATATTATATATTTATTATATCATTATATATATTGATAAAGATACCTCATATATTTATATTAATATATACTATAATAACAATATATATATATATATATTATAATAATATATATAATATATTATAATATATATATGACTATATATATTACACATATATATGTAAAATTATTATATAATATATACATATATATATATATAATATATAGTAAATATATACTCAGTATATATATATTTTATATATATATATATTATTATCCTATATCTATAGTAGTATATCATACTAGTATATATATAATATATATATATTAATATATATAATAAAAATATATAACTAGATATATATATATATACTATATAGTATGATATATATTATATATAGATATATATACTATACTATATATATATATATATAATATATATAGTTATATATAAATAAATATATAATATATTAACTATATATAGAGTACTTTATAAGTACGTATAATTATAAATATACTATTAATACTCACTTATTACTATATATATATAGTATATACTATATATATATAATATATATATAATATTTATATAATTATAAATATAATATTTTATTACTATATATTATATAGTATATAACTTATTATATATATAATATATATATATACATATAGTATATATTATATTATATATATATAATACCGTATATATAATTAGTATAATATCTAGTATATATATAGTTATATACTAGAGATATACATATATATATATTTTATGGAATAAATTATCATAAACGAAAAAAACTTCTAATAATGTATTGCAAGGATGAACATTTTTCAAAATTGAAATTCTATATCAGCTTACCAGTTACACAAATTAGCTTTCGCCATACACCCAAAGGTGCTTCTCTCAGGCGAATTTTAGACCGTCTATAACCAAAAATAAAAAAAAAATTACTAAAAAAAAAACAAAAAAAAAAAAAAATTAAAAAAAAAAAAAATGACTAATATATAATTTTTCTTTTAAAAAAGAAAAATAATGTAGGAAATCTCTAAGTTGAGTTGTTCAATTATGACTCCTTCTTCTTGATATTCCCAAGACATCGTGATGAAATCAAAACAAGAATTTTTGAATTTTGTCCAATTGAAGTCACCTCCTATCCTGTTTAAATTATCTAGATTATAAATAAAAAGGGATTTCCTTAATGTTTTTTTCTTTTTAACATTTTACTAATATTCGTTGACTGATATTTTTTTCTTTTAATCTTTGAGTGTCCGGGCTATATAAAAAAATTGGTTATGCTATAATAATTCCTTTCACATTTGGTAAAGACTGAAATTTAAAACTATTTACAGATACACAAATTAGCTTCGCCCAAATACAAAAAAAAGAAATTATGGAGTCTATTTTTTATTTATAATCTAGATTATTTCAACAAGATACAATTCTGGATCTAACAAAATTAAGTCATCCATTTTTGCCTACAAATTCACCGCAATCTTCAAGAACATCAAGGAAGTAGGGGTCATAACTTGAAACAACCAACTTAGAATTTCCTACATTATTTTTCTTTCTTTAAATAAAAAATTTATATGTAGTCCTTAAAAACGCTCAAAAATTCTGGAACAGAAGCCCTTTGTTGTCATGGCGAAATCTAATTTGGTGCTGATTCTGTAAATTAGTTTAATATTTCAGTTTTTTACCAAATTGTTTTGTGTGAAAAAATTATAAATTTTGTATATTGCCACAGGGTATAATTCATAAAAAAATATCGAGTTTACGAATAAATAAAAGGTTCCAATAAGGAATTCTATGCTCCGTTGATTATATATATTTAATATATATAGTATATATATTTATGTAGTATATATTATTATATATATATACTATATACATTTACTAAAGCTATAAAATGACATTTTGATAATATAGTTAATATTATATATATAATAGTATACATATAATATATATGTATCAAAAAAATGGTATATATATAGATTATATATTATATATTATATAATATATTATACTGGGTATATATATATATCTAGTATATATACTGTAATATATATAGATATACTATATATATATACTACTATACATATATAATATAATATAACTAATAATAATACTATTAAATATTACTTTATAATAGTAATACTACTGCTACTATATACTATATATTATATACTATAATATTACCGGATATATATATATAAATTATATATATATATATATACTATTATAATAATATATATATATATATTATATATATATATATAAAATTATACTATATAATACTATATACTATAAAATATATATAGAATATATTATGTAAATAAATATTTAAACTTAGGTCCAAAATTTCCTCTTTATGTTAGATCACAGAATTTTACGATTATTTATTGCCATCATTATTATTGATGATTTATAATTATTATTATTATTATTTATATATTATTATTATTATTATTATATATTATTATTATTATAACAATTTAAATTATCAAATTAATATTATTATTCTCATTAGTTATTATTATTACTATTCCATGAATTAGTAAGTCATTTTATTTATTTATTTATTAAATATATAATAAATAAATTAATTATTAAAAAATTAGTGAATTTTTTTTCATGTCCTGAAACGGGAAAAAGAGGCATATTTTCTATCTTAGATTTAGACAGTGCAGAATGGTATTTCAACATTCAAGTTTTCTCAACATATTTTTGAAGAAGAAGAATAAGAACAACAAAACATAATATGCAAATTAATATAAGATCCAAAATTTATGCCTGAAATGTAAAATTTAATTAATTATAAAAATTATTGTGCGCCTTCAATATTTCAATATATTAAATAATGATAATAAAATAATAATTTAAAATACAATAATTAAGAATGAAAATTATATATTTTTTTAATCCGAAAATTATTACAAACATTCAATGATACAAGTTGTGTTTTTAAATAGTTCAAATCACTTTAAAAAATTTCATAACCACATTTATTGTAATTTGACGGCTGTGGTTGACTATTCACTTATGGAGATGTTAAAAATCATAAATTATCATTGCTAGATGTCCTACTTTGTTTAAAAAATGGTAGCAGTCGAAAATGAGAGTTAAATTTTAAAGTATAGATAATAAGGGTTTATAAAGCCAAATTATGATCTAAATATATCTTGGAAAGGTTTATAAACTATAAAAATTATTTAAAACTGTTAACCATACAGCTTATAAAATCGCTTTAACTTGGGAACATTTGAACAGAGTGCATTGATAAGACTCACATAAAAAATCTGTTTATTTCAATTAGAATCAACTAAAAAGAAAAATATAAAGACAAGAATAGAACGTACATTTTAACTTCAAATAAAAAATTCCACACTTGAGTAGAAAACAGCACAACTCTACTTTAAATCATCAATTAACCAAAAACTTTTCAGGAAAGAGGCAAAAATTAAATTAATAATAAAATAATAAATAATAATAATAATAATAATAATAATAATGAATAATAACAATAAAATAACAGTATTTACTTATAATGACTGCACTAATGAACAAAGAAAAAATAATGAATAATAATTACTAATAATATTAGAAATAACAAATCAGCACTCTGTCTCAAATCAATAATTTTGGCTTTATTTACTATTGATTTATAATCCTTTCCTAACATTTCATTAATTTTTCTTCAAGACAATTCTTGAATAAAACAAAACAAATGAATAATACATAATACATAATAATAATAATAATAATAATTAATAATCAATAATTAATAATAAAATAATTAATAATAAATTATGAATAATAATATAAATATAATCAATAATAATAATAATTAATACACAAACTAAATTAACGAATAATAATAATAATAATAATAATAATCCAATAATAATAATAATATATAATATTAATTAATAATTAATAAAAAAAAAAAAAAAAAAAAAAAAAAAAAAAAAAAAAAAAATTATATCAATAAACACAATAACAAAAAGTATAATACTTATAATACTTATTAATATACATACATAATAATAATAATAAGAGATAATAATAAATATAATTGAAATAATGAATTAATAAGTAATAATAATTAATAATTTGAAAACGACAACAATATATATGGAAATTAATAAGAATAATAATTACCCTATTTAACAATGGAAAAACTCTTTGAATTCATATGTAATAAAATAATA
>JABUQX010003722.1:0-2500 GCA_015478945.1 Trachelipus rathkii | reverse complement strand
ATATATATAATATTAGTAAAGAATATATTTATATATGTATATATAATGTATATATATAGTATATAGATATTAGTTATGCATATATATATTATATATATATACTGTTATATATAAGTATATATTATTATATGATATATATAAGATATATATATATGAATATAATAACTAGTACTACCTAAGAATAAATATCAAGACTACATTTAAGTAAAAATTATAGATGCCGTTTTTTTTTTTTGTTTCCACCGTATTATATTATTTGCTATTATTATATATATTAATAATATATATGATAAAATTTAATATATAGTTAATATATATTATAATATATATATATATGTCTATCATATATATATATGATAATACTACTATATATATATATATATAATGATAGTATATACTACCTATTATATAATTGATACTAGTTTTATTATATAGTATAGTATTAATATAATTATATATTAGATATATATATATATATATATATATATTATATACTATATATATATATTATAATATATATATATATATATATATATATATATATATATATTATAATATAACTTTCAAAAATATTTCTATACTGTATACGTTAGTTTAGTTCACACTATTGAATAATTTACCGGTTCTGTTTATTATTGTTCTTATTTTCTGAACAATATTATTAATTATCTTCCATAATTAATTTAAAAAATGCATATATCTATCACAAATATGTTAAATAGACGCTTCTTATTCTGTTTAAGCATAAATTTGCAATATTAAATTCGTTATATTTATCCAACTAACTCTTAGTGTTTATAAAATATTTTTCCACCTGTGTAGATGAATGGAGAAAACCACTTTTTTAAGACACTCAGAATCGTTTGACAGAAGAAGCTTACAATAATGAAGCTAAATGAATCTAGCGCTTGCGTAATTTGTCTGAGTTAATTCTACTATGAAACTCATATTTCAAATCTAGTTTATACGAGAGTATATTGCGAATATATCTCGCATGTTCGCCGGTATTGTTTTAGTCTGTCCTGCCAGTATGATGTCATTAATCATTTAATTTAGACCTATTATATAGAGAGGTAGTTATAGTATATATATATATATATTATATAGTATATATAATAATGATAACTATATATATATATATATACTATATATTATTACTATTATATATATATATATATAATTATATATATAATATATATATATATATGCGTCATATTCGCATTATATAATATCATATTATTATAAAAAATAGCTCGACAAACTCATAGCCCTAATCAAGAAGGGTGCGTACTCACTTAAGTCGAGCAGCGAGAGCCAGCCCTCTCAGGACAATAGCCTACGCTCAGTCTCCCACCCGAACCAGTTGCGAAACTGGGGACCCTTGCTTTATTTGGTGATTGCTTCTACCACTGAGCTATCCAGGCGTGTTGTATATAAAATAAATAATATTATAAAGAATAGAATAAAGAATTATACATTACGATACAATTACGTACACATATACTATACATAGATTTAGCTCAGCTAGAGTATACACAAATTCATAAGTATACATAACTATAATATTACTATTACCACTATACAAAAATCCTACCACTACTCATAGATTTCTTTTTACTATTATTTATTACAATATCATCCATCTATTCCATTCACATTTATTACTTTCCTGCTATCATATATTTTTATTTTATTATTTTATAATTATTATATATTATTATTAATATTATTGTCATTATTATTATCAATTATTATTATTATTATTATTCTATTATTAATTATATAGGTGCATTATTAATTATTTATTATGTATCTACTTAGTATTAGTTCGATCATGGACTTTATACCTATTTTTTTATTATTAGTTATTATTGATTATTATTCATCACTATCATTATCAACTTGCTCTTCTCGCTTTGTACAGCACAATTATTCTCTACTTAACCTCTACTTTCCACCACTTAACTTCACTTTCCACCTGTCACTTAACCTACTTTCCACCTAGTATATATAGTATATAATATATATATAATAATATATAATATATTACACCCTTATATATATATATATCTTTATCATATATAATAAACTATAGTAAGCCATTACTATTATCATTTATTCATATTATTATATCATTAGAGTTTAATCGATCTCGTTCCCACTCAGATCGAAAGAGTAAATCCTCACAGGCACGCAGAGAAGAGTGTCCGACAGTCCCCAAGCAGACCTATGCAAACTTGCAAAGACATATCATTCATTGAGTTGCATCAACTGTATCGCAAACCTTATTAGAGCGTGAACCAAATAATTATCTTAAAGCGCAGCATTCTATAACTTTAATTAATCCCAAATGTTGTTCTGTTCTCATTTCTATTATATATATATATATTATATATATCATATATAATATATATATATGTAGTATCATTATATATAGATATTACTATAATAGTATTATTTTCATATATATTATATCATATAAATATATAGATATAGCTAT
>JABUQX010003721.1:17500-35244 GCA_015478945.1 Trachelipus rathkii | reverse complement strand
ATAAATAAGTTTCATTTTTTACAACTGTAAATAATTTTACTTGAAAATTTTTTGGAAAATAAAAATCATTTTTTTTAGCATTTATTTTTGTAATTAAACTAATAATAAAATACAAGAAATAAACGTTTTTTTTACCCATTTTTTTTTAATTTGCTCTACTATACTTGTACTAACCATTGATATTATTAATAAGCACTATAAAATAGACCTAACCTAAATAATATGCAGTGACCCTTTTCTCCAATGAAGGTGGGTCTTTTTTCCCCAAAAAAATTTTGACACATATTTTCCAAAAAATTTTTAAAAATATTAAAGTGCTATATTTCCAAATTCTTAAATAAAAAAAAACATTCGAAAGGTCTATTATCTCTCAAAACATCTTTACTTCGAGTTATATCTATAATGGCCTGATTTTGATTCTGTTATCAAAGGTCAATATTTTGACATTTAAGCTCTTTCCCCCCCCATTTGGACGGTATATATTATATATATAATTATATATATTATATATATATATATAATAATATATATATTATATATATATATAATATATTATATATATAAATATATATATTATTATATATACATATTAATTGATACAATGAGGAATGAACGCATTAGAAGAGTTGTGTGGTGTGAAGAGAAGGGTAAATGAGAGAATAATTAAAGTAGTTGAGATGGTTTTGTCATATGGAAAGCTGAATGATAGTCGGTTGGTTAACGGATGTATAGTGGTGAGTTGTGTTGGGACCGACCGCTGGGAACCGAAGAGAAAGTGGATTGAGTCGGTGAACGAATGTCTGATGAGAGAAATGTGAGTTGGCAGAGGCGAGAAATAAAGGTGATAATAGGAGTGAAGGCGGGGTTTTGTATGGGGGATGGTTGTGGCCACCTGGGCAAGGGATGAACCCTTACTTGACGATTACCAATAGTGAGGTCGTCGCGGTCCATGCAGCTCTAAGGGTGGATTTTCTGTCCTTGACAGTTCTCACTAATTTAATGGTACAGAGGTGGGCTTTCCTTTCGAACTTTTGTCATATTCTTCTACTGTTTTCTTTTCGATGCATGACACGCCACCTACCCAGTCTTGGGAATAAAAAGGAAGATGAAAGAAAGAAAGATAGAAATATTATATATATATATATATATAGTGTATAATATATAATATATATATATATATATATATATATATATATATATATATTAATATATATATATTATATTATATATATATATATATATATAACTTACTTCTGCCCCTGGCCCCCTGCAATTGGAGGCCACACCTACTTCCACGGAAGCGGTCACCGCTCTGGGCGGTTCCAAGGTCGAGAAGGGAAGATATAGAGAGGTCGGCACGGGGGGCGTCGAGAGCGGAAGCACCCCAGAAGGAGTGCTCCAGTTGCGTCTGGGAAACTGTGCACTCTGGTGCAAGGTGGGGGAGGTGACATTGTCTAGTTTGAATCTATATTTATATTGCAAGAGTTTTGGGTGGTGACCCTGATCTGCTCCGGCGAGGTCCAATTTGGCCTTTTCTGGACAGTTATTTCTTCTATAGGGGAAATTTTGGGGAAGGGGGTTTAGTAGTTTGTTATTGGGGCGTTTTTGTAAGTACGTGTTAGTTAGTTTGTGTATGGATATGTGCAAGCCATGATATTGGGAGGGGGAGGGGAAATAATGTTGTAGATGTCATTAAAGAATTTAGCTGGTGAGGAGGGCGGGTTTTAGTCCGTGTCGGGAGGGGTTGGAGAATATTTGGTGACATGGGTGGGTTGGATTAAGGGTTTTCTGGTAGAATTGAGTGCCCCACCATCTTCCAGGTGGGTGAGATAGAAGTATGTAAGTCTCGTCTATGTAAATGTTGGAGGGAGGAGGGGACATATATATATATATATATATATATATATATATAATATTATATATAATATATATATATATATATATATATATATATTATATATATTATATATATATATATATATATATATATAAATTCCTTTAACAATACCCTTCTCAGAGGGTAACACGGGGGGACTACAGGAAATTCGAACTTTAGAGGCAGGCTATCCGCAAGCCTGTCGTCATCAAAGTGTTTCGCAGTTGAATTTTAATTCCTTGCCCGACGGAAGATAAACTCAACTGTTACGCGGAGGATTGAACCAGCATCTTCTCGCACGAGAGTAGCAAGTCAACCTCCTACGCCACGAGGCGTTTTATATAATTCCTCGTTTTATATTTTCCTCTTTATATAATTCCAAACATTTTTCTTTTGAAACTTCATCAAATGGCTTTCAGTGCATTCCACGCTTCTTTTTTAACTGTTTAACACATTGCATACCTCTTCATTCACTATTCACTGTTAACATTCTTTACCTCCTACTTTAGCACATCCACATACTTCCTTTGCACTGCTAACAACTGCTTCCCTTCATTTGCTCTCAAGTTTGTTCAGTTTGAATTGTTCACTTCATTGATTTACTGCGAGGGTTTAATACTTATCTCTTCATTAAACCTTGTTTCACTTATTCTCACTCATATCCCTCGCGACTCTGCGTGGTCAAACCATACGTCCGATTCCGCGTGGGTCATTTTTTGCCCACACATTTTGGAAACCTTTTTTTTTTTTTTTACTAATTTATTATTTTTTTTTTTTTTTTAAACGCATTATTTATTTTAGACATTTTGCAGTTGTTCAAGAGTATTATTTTTAAATATTATTTGAAAATTGGAATGTTTTTTTCTGTTTATTTTCATAGACTACCTATAAAATCGTGTAAAAACCAAACTGTACAAGCGATAGCTCTTCATAATTGGCAAGTTTTTTCTAGAATTAGTACTCAATCATATACTGTAGCGCAAAACACTAGTTAATATTATGGTCGATTCAATTAATTTAAATATTATTAATAGGAGCCGCGCGATTCATATGGGTCAAATTGCCACTACGAACTTCATTTTGATATAACTTCTCCTTTTTTTTTTTCGTCTGAAAATTTGTAGGCCTCTTTTTCCACTCATCTCTGAGGAATACTTTAGAACGAAAAAAAATTGAACGAAAAAAGTTTGCGAAATTTCAAATAAAAAAGGGGGGCAAAAAAGACCTGGCAATAGTCGCGAAGGTTAATTCTACCACTTCCTTCCTTATCACTCCTCTCCATCCATCTACTAAATTACATAAAAAACCATAATGATCGATAATCCATTCTAACCCCCTCACATACTTTAACATCCTCCTTTTACCAAAGATATTTTTCAAATCAATTCATACTTTTCACTTCGATACATCTCTACCTATACACTCTAGTATATTTATGAATATCTTGTGTTTAAGAAAGTATTATTTACACACATAACTCCTCTCTCACAGAAATCAATCACTTCCTACCATCTCATTTCCTCCCGACACCCCAAAACCACTTGTTAATACCATCCTTTTTTTGATCACTTATCCAACAATTTAAGTCACCAACACAATAAATCTGAAGCTCCTACTCACCCATCCAAATAATTCAGATTATCCTAGAAAAATGCACTCTCTTCAACATTACTCTCAGATGGGCCATATGTCACAACCCACACATACTTGACCTTTTCAACTTAAATTTAACCATTTAGAATTCAGGTTACAACACAACAATAGTCTATCAAAGCTTGTCCACAAGTACTCATCAAGAAAATTCACTCCTCTCTCCCCTCTCAATTCCTTTCCACAACCAAGCAACACAATTTCAACGCAACACCACTCATTTTCACCGTTTCTTTCATTTTTGTTTCAGTCACAGCTATAGCAAATCAAATTTGCCGTTTCTAAAACATCCATCACTCTCTCCTCTTTCTCCTCAACATTTATTCCTCTGATATTCAATGTATATACATACATTTATATATATATATATTATTATAATATATATATATATATATATATATATATATATATATATTCGATATATATATATAGTATATATATATATATATATATATATATATATAGAACAAGTATCTGAGTTTAAATATTTCGGATATATGTTGGATGAAAAGGGAACGGATGATGCAGATGTAGTAGGAAAGTTGTGAATGCAGGAGGTGGCTGGTGCAATTAAATCGCTGGTTGGATAAAAAGGGACTAAGTCTTGACTGCGCTAAGGTCTTTCATGAGGTATGTTGTTAGCTGTGTTAATGTATTAGTAGTGAGATATGGTCTGGAATAAGCGGTATTAGATTAAAGTTCAATGTGTTTTCAGAATGGACAATCTTAGGGTGGTGCTAGGTGTGAGAAAATTGATAAAATGAGGAATGAATCTATACTTATAAGAGAGTGGTGTGGTGTGAAAGAAGGGGTAAATGAGAGAATAAACTAGAGTATCATTGAGATGTTTGGTCATATGGAAAGGGATGAATGATAATAGCCGGTTGGTTAAGCGGATGTAAATAGTTGGCGAGTGGTGTTTGGAAACCGACCGGCCCTGAGGCAAGACCGAAGACAAGTGGATTGAGTCACGTAACGACTGTTTTGAAGGAAGAGACTGTGAAGTTTTAGGGTAGAGGCGAGAGAAAGTGTTTAACGCGAGTGAATGGCGTGATGATTGGTGCACGGGTTATGGTTGTGAGCCCACTGGGCCAAGGGATGAACCTTACATTGACGATCTACCATAGTGAGCGGTCCATGGTCCATGAAGCTTTAGGGTGGATTTCTGACTGCGTGACGAGTTCTCACTAATTTATGGTACAGAGGCAGAGGAGGCCGTAAGGCTGGGCTTCCCATGGAACTCGATGTGAGGTCTCTCTCCCCTAACTGCTTTTCTTTTCCGATTGCTCGTCACGCACCTTACTCCATTCTTGGGAAAATAGAAGGAAGATAAAGAAGAAGAAGGAGAAATATATGAGTATATATATATTATATTATATATATATCTATATATTATATATATATATTAAGTAATATATATATATATATAATATATATAAATATATATATATATATATATATATATATATATATACTATATACTAACGCTTTTGCTCAGTGATAACTTCCTTTGCAATCCCATTATGCGCTTGAGTTCGAATCCCAAAATTCAGCTTGCTAGGAAGGACTTAAAATATTTTATTAACTTCTATATAATGAATTTACAATCTAGAGCAAAGTGTATTAATAAACAAATCTCAAAAATTCTCACATCCCTTATAATCATAGCCAACAAATACAACTTCTCAATACGAAAGCTCACATAGTCTTTAATCGTTTCTACATAGAAGGTCCGATAGTCTCAAGAGTTTCCAACCTCTTGCCCTGATGGGATCAAGCGGTCCCCTGCAATTTGAGCTCAAACTTGATTCCCAGTGAACCCCTACAGTCAAGTCTATATAGTTAAGAAAAAAAACATGCAACCCAATTTGCCCTCACTACAATCCCTACCTATAGTGGGTAGTGAACCTTCCAATAGGGAAAAAATTAAATGACAATTTCTCATATATATGGTGTATATATATATATCTATATATATATATATATATATATAATATATATATATATATATATTATATATATATAATATATATCTATATATATAATATAATATATATATTATATATATATATTATATATAAAATCTAAGCATTATCAAAAATAGCAAGTAACTCGGGCTTCGTAACCTGTGTTATGGTTGCGATAGGTTGTGCAGGAGAGGGGGGTGTGGTAACATCATCACCTGCCATATTAGTGAATTGTGGGGAGAACGAGAATTAAGCCAAAATAATAGCCCAAAATAATGCCTTGTGAGAGAGCTTTTGAAATTTAAATTGAATTTAATGGGCTAAATACTGCAAGTTTGAGAATGAAAATATATCTCAAAAATAATTCTGACTATAAAAAATAAAATTAGAGATAAAATTTGATGTACCGTAAGTCTGAAGGTCCTCAAAGCGTTGTGAAACCTGGCACCTGGGAGCTTGAGAGCACTGCGAATCGTGAGTCCTACCAATTTTCTTCGCCACTTTCGCCCCAAAAGATTCTTCTGTGGGCGATATTTTAGGTAAAAGCCTTGGGGTAGTAAATTGCTATCTGCTGCTTCACTTTATTGTACAAGTAAATAATTTCAAACAAAAATTCAATAGTATTTTCACTCTTAAATACCACGCGAGGTGCCTAAAAAAAAAATATAAAAAAAATAAATAAATGAATTTCAAAGTGGGCAGTCATATAAACTACCTTTTAGCATTTTGTAACAAAAATTATTAAATATATGACACTGTTAAGTTGAACAAAATTTCTCAACAAAATACAAATGTAAAGTTAAAAACTAGTGTCTTTTATTGAAGAAGAAATTCATAAATTACAAATAAAAGTTAAATCAGTTTATCTATAAAGATGACACTTAGAGTTGAAATTTTAAAAAATGAAAAGTAAAAATCTTTTCTTGGTCCAAATGAAAAATTAAAAATGAGTTTAGTAACAACAAATAAAAAAAAATTGGAGCCAAGAAACTTTAAATTATTTTTATTTTTTCAAAAATAAATTGTAAGTTGAGAATGTTCTGGTGGTTGAAGTGTAGTGTATGTTATATTGTAGTTTAAATAAAACCAACAGCGACTAGTTGTTAAAAAAAAAAAACGAAGGGTGAGTGAGCTTAAATAAAAATGGGGAAAAATCGGGAAGCACAAAGGGGTGTTTTAAAATGGTGTAAAAATTTTATAAAATTAGAAACATAAACTAAATCGAATATATAAGCAAGGGTCCAGGATCGCGTGCATTATTATTATTATTATTATTAATGTGGTTCTAAAAAGGCCAGGAAATATTTCACCAAAAACTTTACCTTGAAAGATGGAACTAGGTAAGGATCACAAGTGAAAGAAAATATTAAAAAAAATCGAACACGAATCTGAAGAAAAAAAAAATGATTTATATTTTCTTTGGAGTTCGGGAGGGAGTTTATGAAAAAAAACTGCTGGGGGTAACACAAGAAGAAAAATATAAATCAAATCTCGTTGTTTCATAAAAATTAAATAAAGGAAATAAAGCTTTGAAATTCAGAATAAAAAAATGAAAAAAAAGGAAAATCGAGTGAAACTTAAAAATTATTTTGTGGACGAATTTTAAAAATCAAAATAATTATTACGACCGAGTGTAAAAATTTTCTTGTAGTGTGTGAGAGATAAATTTATAAAAACCAAACAAATTTAAGCTTACCAGAATCACAAACTGAGGAAAATGGAAGAAAAATAGACTTGTCGGTAGTACATCAGGATTCAGAATAAATTTTAAGATTGAACAAGCGCTTTCTTATAGGAAAAAAAGGGGGAAAGAGGGGGGGATGATTTGGACTTTAGTTTCAAATGATAATGGATGTTTATTGAATAAATATATTAATCAGAAGTACAAAATTTAATTTGATACAAAAAGGACTTTGGTTATGAGGTAAAAGATTTTGAAGCCATAAAAAAAAACTCAAAGAAAGGAAAATAAAATTTTATCTAAAAAGATAAAATCGATAATGAACAAGAAAATGGATATATCAAATTTGTTGTTCAAATAGACTTTCACAGATAAATTTCTGTGATAGAGGTCCCCTGCCAATGAAAAGAAAAGGAAATTGAGGTATGCAATTTATGCAGGAGGATTTGAATATGTGGGTTCTAGTCCAGGGTAAATGGAAGAGGTTGATTTTGGTTCGGGTATAGGTGCACGTTGGACCACGGTATATTGAACACTAGGGGCTGCAGAAGGAGCTGCAGGGGGTACAGGAGTAGGGCGAAGTTTAAAATAAACCAAACAGATTCCTAAGAAGCTTAGTATGGTTGCAAAAATGGAGAATCCGGATATAGAAAAAGAATGGATATTTATGCTTTTCTGAGTTTGTAAAGTTCGATTGATAGTGTCAAGAGACTCATCCCACTGGGGATGTAATGGTTTTAATTTTAATTTGGAAGTCAGAGAAGTAACATTGGGGATAAAATTTTGACGGTCAAGTGGATACTCCGGAAGTTGAGAATCTTTGTTAATCCAACTTGTTTGCACGGAAGAATGGGAAGGGTACCTGTAGGTGTACTTGTCTGAAACAAATGTGCATCCTTGTGGGAGAAGGAAAATGTTACTAGTAATTAGTCGGGGTTGACTTTTGGGACAGGAGATTGAAGCTACGACTTTGGAAGAGAAAGTGAGTAGGGTTTGATGTCCGACCTTAAGATTGAAAGGGGCTTCAGAGAGATAGGAAATGTAGTTACAATGACTGGTTTGATTTGTTCTTAATATTGCGGATATGATACAGTTTTGGTAATCAAGTGATTGCGTGGGGTTAGATGGGAAGCAAATGAAATTTGAATCATAATGTTTACAAGTGTCTTCTGTCAAACTTTTACTGTATGTATATTTGAGGGTCTGATGATTTAGAAAATAGTAGGGATATTCGTTATTTAACATCAGTCTTGGGTATGTGGCATTTAGTGGCGTGGGGAAGGGAATTACTTTATAAATTTTGTAAGAAGTTTCGTCGGAAAATGGAATGATAGTAGATAGAAGGTAAGCATCGTCTTCGTGTATAAATGACCAAGATAGAGATAGGAACTTGTAGAATGATTCGTGCGTAAGAGGTATTATTGGTTGGTGTTGTAAAATTTGGCTACTATTTCTGATAAGCTCGTGTAAAATATCATAAGAATATACATTTAAGGGAGTGTTTTGGTACTTTGCTGTGGTCCATATATTTTGTATGGTTACAATGAGGGTGTGTATGTTGTTCGAGATTGTTTTTTCTAAGTTTAAGTATGTGTTTAGCTTCGATATTTCCTGCTGTAATTCTATCGAAGGTATAGATGCATTTATATATTGGGTTAACACTTTCAAATTGTCTTTTATATTTATTAATGTATTAGTATTCTGATGAACTTGTTCTTTAAGTTTATAAATATGGGCTCTCGTATCTTGTAATAAGTTTATTTTGGTATTAAGTTTATTAATATCGTTCATGGTTGCTGTCCCGAATAGATATTGCAATGCCGATCCGCCTACATTTATTAGTCCTCTACTTACTCTTTTGGGTGCTGAAGGCTGAATATTTAAAGCGGATAGTACCCAAGGGTCTTGGAGGATATTTTTAAATTGTTTCTGGTTTTCAAGTAATAAGGAATGAATGTATGTTAGTTCAGGTGAAGTTTGGTTAGCGTTAAATCTACTGTTGAACCTCTGTTGCAAGTATGGTATATAATTAGTTAGTAGCTGGGTATTTTTGATTAATACATTTTCTATGATGTGGTATAACTCCTTTGAGCATCTTAAGTTAGTATTTATATTTAAGTAGCTGGAGATAAATCTTGAATGTCCTGCTTGTTTTAAAACAAAGCCTTGATGAACTTCATATTGTGATTCAGTGTTTTCTAGTTTCAGAGCGAAGATTTTTGATGTCAAGATAAAGAAGAGGATCCAGTTTCTCAACATGTTTGTCTGTGAAGATAGAGGAAAAGAGAAGATTTTATGAGAAGAAGGTTTTGAAATTTTGTGATCTTAATATTTATTTGTTATAACTGTCTTTTTCAATGAAATGTGATGACCGTTTCATAATTTACATGTTAGAAATGTTTTCCTAATATGTTTGATTATTTATACATTGATGTAAAATGTAAAATAGTCGGCCCGTGGTACTTTTAAAATTAAATAACACTCATGATTTAGGAGGTCTTGGGGGTGGGAAACCTCTACCTTGAGGGATGTTATGTGGTGGAGGAAGTAAGTATTCCCTGTTACCTCTTAATATAGTACCCTGTTGTCTGTTCCTTAAAGCCATGGGGTGTGGAATGTTTGTGTTTCTCATTGGGAAATTAGGAACGAACGTGTGGTCACGAGATCTATCATCAGGATTCAGAATAAATTTTAAGATTGAACAAGCGCTTTCTTATAGGAAAAAAAAAGGGGGAAAAGAGGGGGGAATGATTTGGACTTTAGTTTCAAATGATAATGGATGTTTATTGAATAAATATATTAATCAGAAAATACAAAATTTAATTTGATACAAAAAGGACTTTGGTTATGAGGTAACAGATTTTGAAGCCAAAGAAAAAAAAACTCAAAGAAAGGAAAATAAAATTTTATCTAAAAAGATAAAATCGATAATGAACAAGAAAATGGATATATCAAATTTGTTGTTCAAATAGACTTTCACAGATAAATTTCTGTGATATATATATATATGGTTCGCCTTTCTCTTTTGCGTTCATATACACTCCTCTTCCAGGCAACACCTTACAGACATTACCTTGTATCCCAGTGTATGTTCTGCGTGTCGTAGAAGGCGACTGAAGGGACAGTGGTAATTAAGGTTAAGCTGCCACGTACACTTATCTCTTGCTAGGTATGGCTTGCAGGCCTCAGACACGGTCGTGATCACCATAAGCGACCATGTATTTTTCGGTGAAATTTTATGAATCGTTTGGGCACATGTAATGTCATAGGAATAAATGTTGAGGAGAAAGGAGAGAGGTGATGGATATATTTAAAAAGGGCAAATTTGATTTGCTCCCTGTGAAACAAAGATGAAAGGAGACGGTGAAAATGAGTGATGTGGTGTGAGATGTGTGTGTGTGTGTGCTGGTGTGGAAAGGAATGAGAGAGGGAGAGAAGGAGTTGCTATTCTGATGAGTGAGCTATGGTAGACTTTGTGTGTGTGTGTGTGTACTAGAATTCTAATGGTTAGATTTAAGTTAGAAGGTCAAGGTATGTGTGGTTGTGACATATGGTCATCTGAGGGTAATGTTGAAGAGAGTGCGATTTTCTGGATAATCTGAATGATGTTTTGAATGGTGAGTAGAGCTTCAGATTGATTGTGTTGGGTAACTAAATGGTTGGATAGGTGATCAAAAAAGGGATGGTATTAACAGGTGTTTTTGGGGTGTCGGGAGAAAATGAGAATAGTAGGAAGGTGATGATGATTTCTGTGAGGAGAGGGTATGTGTGGTAATACTTTCTTAACTCAAGAGTATTCATAAAGTATACTAGAGTTGGTGTAGGTAGAGATGGTATGAAGTGGAAAAGTGTGATTGGATTTTTGTGGTGAAGATGATGTTGAGGAATGTGTTGGATGTTAAATCAGTGAAGGGGTTAGGAATGGGATTATCGAATCATTATGTAAAATAAAGTTAGTGGGGGCTTGGATAAAGAGGAAGGTGATAAGGAATTAAGTGGGTAGAATTAAGAGTGAGAAGTTAAGTGAAAGGTAATAAGGATAGAGTATTTTAAGAGCGCTTGCCCAAGTAAGTCGTTGAATGTGAAACAAGTTTGAAACTGAACAATATCTGGGAGAAAATGAAGGAAGCGTTTTGTTAGTAGTACAAGAGAAGTATGTGGATGTGGTAAAGTTAGGAAGTAGAATTTCGAACAGTGAGTGGTGGAATGAAGAGGTGATGCAAGCGGTAAAGTAAAACGAAGCGTGGTGAATGTATAAAGTCATGATGAGGTTCAAAAGAAAGATGCTTGGAATTATACAAAAGGAGAAGAAAAGAAATACTAAAATGCATATGTAGGAGAAAAGAAGTAAATGAACAGTGGAAGAAGGATGAATGGAGATTGCAGGGGTTTAGGAGCTCTTCTGGAGGAAGCACGACAGGTTAGAATAGAGAATAAGGGTAATTGCTTAGAATAATGAAGATAGGGATGGTATTCCGTAACTGATGAATAGAATGTAGGGAGTGTGGAAGGAACACTTCGAAAAATTGCATAAACATTGGCAGTAATGAAGAAATGATAGTGAATGTGTGTGGGTTTGAATTGGTGCAAAGAAGGAATCGTGTATTTGGGATGAGTTTTATTAGCAAGGAGATGTAATGGGTAGAGTGGAAAGTTGAAGAATGGTAAATCTGCAGGAATAGATGAAATTACTAGTGAATGATAAGAAGGAGGCGAGATGGTGATTGACTGGATTGAAGTTGTGTAACAAAGTGTTTATGAAAGGTATAGTTCGAGGGATTGGAGAGAGCAGTAATAGTACCTTATATAAGGGTGGGAGATAAAGGTAACTAGGAATTATAGAGGAAATAAGTTTATTGAGTGTAGTAGGGAAGGTATATGCTGGTATTTTTATTCGAAAAGAAGTGCGTCCAGTGACTGAAGAACTGATTGGTGAGAACAAGAATGCGTTAAGAAGTCGTAGAGGATGTGTGGATAATCTTTACATTGAAACAAATGAAGGAGAAAAAGAATAAATTGTATTTAAGGTTTTATGGATTTGCAACAGGCGCATGATAGGGTTAATAGGGAAGCTCTATGGAGGTGTTAGTGATATATGGTGTTCGGTGGTAGGCTTCTGAATGGAATCAAAGTAGTTGACGAATAGTGAAGCGTGTGTAGGAATAATGGAGTCGAAAGTGATTTGTTTTTAATATTAATAGTGGAGTTGAGGGCAGGGATGTGTTATGTCTCCATGGTTATTTAATTTGTATATGGATGGGGTTATGAAAGAATTAAAGTGGGGATGGTAGGAGATGGTGTTAGAATGATGGAGAATGCAGGAGAGTGGAGGGTGCCCAACCTATTATATGCGGATGATTTAGTTTTGTGCGTTGAATCTGAGGAGAGTTTGAGAGGATTGGTAGAGAGATTTGGCAGAGTGTGCAAAAGGAGGGGTTTGAAAGTAAATGTAGATAAGAGTTAAGCGGATGTATAGTGGTGAGTGTGTTGGGAATCGACCGGCTAGGAGACCGAAGAAAAACTGAATTGAGTCAGTAAAGGAATGCCTGGAGGAGAGAAATGTGAGTTTGGCGAGGCGAGAAGAAAGGGCATAATAGGATTGATGGGGGGTGTTTGTGAGGGGGGGTAATGATTGTGGCCCACTTGGGCCAAGGGATGACCCACATTGACAATGCCATAGTGAGGGTCCGTCGTGGTCCCGTGAAGCTCTAGGGTGGATTTTCTGACTGTGACGAGTTCTCATTAATAGGTATAAGGGTGGGGAGACGGTAAAGCTGATCTTTCTTTTCGACTTGTGTCATATTCTTCTACTACTTTTCTGTTTCCGGTGCATGTCACGGGGAAAGAAGGTGGACGATATATATGATATTATATATCAAATATGTCAGAGAAATACATTAGGGAAGCCAACGGAAAAAGGAAGGTACACATATCTTTGGCAAGACGAGATATGAAATAATAAAGGAAATTATCTTACCATGCAAGATGAAGGAAAAAGAGTTTCAGATAAAAATAGATGTAGTTGAAGGAGACATACCCCTTTTAATAGGAAAGAAAACATTAAAGAACATAAGAGCAGTAATAGATATAGAAAAGAATTTGATACACCTGAAGGACATGGGTATTTACAATATACCAATAATAGAAAACGAAACAGGACACGATTGTGTGACTCTGATGGAATTAGGAAAAAGAAATTGGAATGGGCAATTTAAGGAAGGATGGATAGATATGGAAAAAGTAAGAAAAGAAAAATTATTAAAGCTACATCTGCAATTTGCTCATGGATCAAGTAGAAAAATATTTCAACTTATAAAGGAAGCATATGAAAATAAAACAACTTCAGAAATATTAAAAAAAGTAATGGAAGAATTAGACCAAATTGTTAAAGATTGTAAGACGTGTCAAAAATTTAAACCAACACCACCACATCCAATAGTTGGATTGAGAATGGCACAAAAATTTTGTGATATGTTACAGATGGATATAGGAGAGATAGAGAATCATAAATTTATAGTTATGATAGATACAGCAACGAGATATGTTCAAGCTGAATGGTTATGTGGAAAAACAAGTAAAGAAATTATAGAGAAGATATTAGATAGATGGGTAACATACTTTGGAGCACCAAAGATAATAATGTCAGATGCAGGAAGAGAATTCCAAAATAATGATATGGAATATTTCTGTACTAAATTCAACATAGTATTGAAAAGCACAGCAAGAGAAAGCCCTTTTAGCAACGGATTATGTGAAAAATACGTCGGGTTAATAAAGGAGTCAATATATAAGTTAAGAGAGGATGGATTCAGTAGAGAAAGAAAGTTTTAAAAATGGAGTAATCAATTTCAATGTAATAGCATAATGTTAATGGATATTCTCCAAATCAGTTAGTATTTGGTAGAAACAATGTTATACCGAACTATGTAGATGAAAGGGATAGTAATCCAGCTTTGTTTGATGATATAGAAGAAGATGAAATGATGAGAAATGTGATGAATGCGATATCAGAAGCCAGGAAACATCACATAGAACAGGAATCCTCAGAAAAAATAAAAAGGGCCTTAAGAAAAAGAATAAGAGAACACCCTATAGAAAAGTCACTTATAGGAGACACTGTTTATTATAAAAGAAATAATGCAAAGGAATGGAGAGGACCTGCAAAAGTAATTGGAAAAGAAGGAAAGACAGTTATAGTAAAACATGGAGGGAACATTCATGAAATTGCTAGAGTACACATAACAAGAATAAATAAGTGTGAATCTACCGACAATAACGACGAGGATACAAACCATGATTTATCAGAGGAGAGTGAAGAGAAAAATGACACCATTGTTGATGAAGATTCGGAATCAGAAACAGATGATGAAGAAGACTATGTGACAATGATAAAAGATAGAAAAGAAAACCAGGATACTCAAGATAGATTAAAAATAAAAAGATATCAAATTTATGAAATAAGAAATAAAGAAAACGGATTAAGATATAGAGTAAAGATTTTGAGCAGAGCTGGAAAGGCAAAAAGTAAAAAGTACTCTTCTTGTTATAATGTCCAAGACATGGATGATGACAGTTTTAAATGGATAAATTTGAATGAATATGACCAAATAGCATTAATTAATGAAAATGAAGAGGACGAACAAAGTGAAGAAAATGTTGATGAAAGAGGATGCAGTACTGAAGAAGAAGAAGAGAATCAAGGTGATCAAGAAGAAGAGGTTACGAATTATTATGCAAACTTACTTGAAGAAGAAATTGAAAACGCAAAACAAAATGAATTAATAAGTTGGAAAAATAACAACGTATATGAAGAAATTGTAAGAGATAATAAGAACAGAAAATTAGTATCCACAAGATGGATAGTAACCAGAAAAAAAATAAAAATGGAAAAAATTACAAAGGCGAGACTTGTGGCACGAGGATTCGAAGAAAAAGTATATGGACACTTAGAGGCACCTACATGTACCCCAGATACTATCAAGATTTTTATGAATATCACTCAGGCATATGAATGGCAAGTTAGAACACTAGACGTAAAGACAGCGTACCTGCAAGGTAGGGAAATGAAGAGAGAAGTCTTTTTACAACCTCCACCAGAAGCGAAAACAAATAAAATATGGAAATTAAGGAAAACTGTATACGGATTAAAGGATGCAGCAGTAGCCTGGTATCTATCAATGAGGGAATTTTTAAATAATCATGGTATGGTCCAAAATATATACGACCCTACCATCTATCATTATAAGTCTGGTAAACAACTAGAAGGAATATTGTGCATACATGTAGATGATTTGATGTTTGCTGGATCGGAAACTTTTCACAATAAAATGATAAAGG
Source organism: Trachelipus rathkii (assembly GCA_015478945.1). NCBI lineage: Eukaryota > Metazoa > Arthropoda > Malacostraca > Isopoda > Trachelipodidae > Trachelipus > Trachelipus rathkii. The sequence goes on along the minus strand of JABUQX010003721.1, from coordinate 19,733 downwards.
AATTAGGTAAAAGATTTACAATGGGTAATGTAGAAGAAAAATTATTTAAATACATTGGTATTGATATAAAAGAGGAAAATAATGAAATAATTCTAAGCCAAATAAATTATATTAAGGATTTAAAGGTAGTGTCACAGGAGGAATATTCAGATAGAGAAGAAAGAAAATTAGAAAAGGAAGAGATGACATTATATAGGTCTTTGAATGGGAGTCTGAATTGGATTTCACAACATACAAGACCAGATCTATCTTTTTTTGTTAGTAAAATGTCAAGAAAGAATAATAATGCAACAAATAAAGATATGAAGGAAATTATAAAAAGGATTAAAATTGAAAATGAAATACATAAACTCGCAATTGCAGATGCATTTAAAATTAAAAGCGCTGATAATGATGAAGTCTGAAAATTTTTGAACCGACTCCACAACCCTGGGAAGCACACAGGTCGGCTATATTATATTTATAAAGGATATTGAATTAGAAAATAGCAATGTTATAAGTTGGAAATCGAAGAAAGCACACAGAATTGTAAGATCAACGATGGAAGCAGAAATGGTGGCATTGCTTGAATGTCTTGAGGAAGCAAATTACATAAGAGAAGTATGGAAAGAGATAACAAGTGAAACATTGAAAATTGAAGTAAAAACAGATAATCACTCAATAAAGAAAGCCCTAGAATCCAATACAGCAATTAAAAACAGAAATCTAAGGATTGACATTGCAGCCTTGAAGAATATTCTATCTGAAGTGGAAAAATATGACATTACTTGGATTCCTGGTGAACAACAAGTAGCAGATGGATTAACAAAAGAATTTGGAAAGAAAAATATATTAATCAATTATATAAGAAACGATGGGAAAAAGGAAGTTAAGAAAAGAAACTAGAGGAAGAAAAAGAATCAGATAAAGAATGATAATACATAATCATTCTTATCCTTTTCAGACAGATTAAAATTATAAACAGGTTAATAAAGATTTATAAAATTAAGGAATAATTTAATAGATATTAAGTATATTTTATAAGATAGATTTAAAAAAGGCTTTATCAAAAAACTTGTATAATAATCTCAATGTCAAGGAGAATTTAATGAAGATTAATGAACAAATAGAAGAGATAAAAGAAGATTGAAAGACTTATCAAAAGGATTAAAGGAAATAAGAAGAATAGATAGAAGAAAGAGAGAGCATTATAAATAATTAACAACAACAACTATAAACAACAAACAACAACTACGAGCATAAGGAAGACGGAACTACCAGAGTAACATCGGTAAGAAAATTCTCTTTATAAATTAATATATATATATATATATATATATATATATATATATATATATATATATATATATAATATTATATACTATATATATTATATATATATATATATATATATATATATATATATATGGTGCTTTTTGTAACTGATGAAATGGATGTGATGGGGAGTGTGGAAAGAACACTTCTCGAAAATCTGCACAATATTAAAGTAATGAATGAGGTGTTTTAGTGATGTGGTGCGGTTTTTGATTGGTGCACAGAAGGAAATAGGTTTTTTTTGTTAAATTTTTTGGGGGGGGGAAAAATAAGTTATTAGTAAGGAGGAGGTAGAGGGTAGGGTGAGAAGTTGAAGAATGGTAAAGTCTGCAGTTAGATGAAATTATAGTGAAAAATGATCAAGAGCGGAAGGGCGAGATGGTGATGTGATTGATTTGGAAGTTGTGTAATAAAGCGTGTATGGAGGTATAGTTCAAGGGATTGGAGGAGAGCGTACTAGACCCTTGTATAGAGGTACGGGAGAAAGGGGAAACTGTAAGAAATTATAGGGGAATAAGTTTAGTGGAGTGTTGTAGGAAGGTATATGCTGGTATTTTGGTCGAAGAGTGCGTCGAGTGACGAGGGACTTGATTGGTGAAGAACAAGGTTGCGTTTTATGGAGTGTAGAGGGATGTGTGGATCAAATCTTTAATTGAAACAAATGATTGAGAAAATGAGGGAGAAGAAGAATAATTTGTATTTAGGTTTTATGGATTTGCAACAGGGTATGATAGAGTTAATAGGGAAGCGTTTTGGCATGGCATGTGTTAGTGATAAATGGTGTTGGGTGGTTAGGCTTCTGAATGGAATAAAAGTATGTATGACGATAGGTTAATGCGTGTGTAAGAATAAATGGTATCAAATGTGATTGGTTTAGGATTAAAGCGGAGTAAAGACAGGGTTTGTTATGTCTCCTTGG
>JABUQX010003721.1:2500-12500 GCA_015478945.1 Trachelipus rathkii | reverse complement strand
ACGGAGCGCCGTCAATGATACGTAAAGTCAATGGCAATTTTAAATCATTTTGTACTACAATATCAATGCATTATACACCAAGAGCACTGTGTGGAAAAAAACTTTAAATATGCAGCATGTTATGCTACCGGTTTTAATGTGTTGAATAAAATTAGAGGCAGAGCATTAAACAGACGGAATTCAAGAAAATACTGTGAATTGCAATACTGCTGATTTGAATATGGGAACTTGTCCTTCATTAGAGTGCGACTAGCTTTTTCTAAAGGACAGGGTCTGATATATTTGCAATTGAAAAATGCTGTTTCTAATTTTTAGACCTGGAAAATGAGCTTACCTGATGAAAACCCGTTATTATTTGACAAAACAACTGGCTATTGATGCATTTTTAGGTGATGTTACTCAGCCATCTCAATGATCTAAATTTTAAACTGCAAGGCAAGAATAAATTATTTTCAAGTTTGGTCAATAGCCAAATGCTCAATTAAAATAAAATTAAACTGGTCATCGCGCTCAGTTTAGAAAATGAGGATTTGAGTCAATTTCCACACCTGAAAGAGCAAAGTGAATGTGCTCTGGATAATAGCAATTTGACCAAATATATTGAAAAATCAAGATATTGCAAGCGGTCATTTGAAAGTCGTCGTTTTCATGATTTTGTTAAAGAAGAAAACTGCATGCCGCTTGGCTAGATGCCTAAACATAGCGAAATGGAAACTGCCATGATCTGAAAAACATACTGCACCCCCCCCCCTTATTCAAAAAGGAAATTTGATGAGCTTTTTCCAGATCAAAACAATTCTGACATAATTAATTTCTGGGGTTCATTACCCTGTAAACATTTTCCGGAGCTAAGAATATTTGCAAAAAGTTATATATGTCGTTTTGAAATGACATACAGATGTGACCAAGCATTTTCATCCATGAAATTGATAAAAAGCAAATCAAGGTCGCGAATAAGTGATTCAAATTTGAAGAATTCTCTGCTGCTCTCAGTAACAAATTTAACATCAAACATTGAAAAACTAGCTAGCGGAATCCAAACAGGCTCAAAAGTCCCATTAATGGCAAGTAATGTTAATGTGTTGTAATAGATATTGTTTTACATAAAATAATTAAAATATTAAATCATTTAAAAATGGTAATTGTGTCTATTATGAGTTGTATGGCGCATCTGAACTCGTCTGTGAAAAAATTGGCGCATCGTATGCAAAAGGTTGGCCACCCCTGGCATAGTTCATTAGGAACCTAGAAGTGTGCAGAATTAATATACATCCAGTCACATGTTTGCAAATGTATATATTTGTTTGTGTGGGAGATATAGCATTGTGAAGGTATGTTCTAAAATCAATATAGGGTCAATTTTATCAGCTTTTGCTTAAAGATATTTAAGTTAGTTATGCAAAAAAGATATTAAAATGCTTCTCTTACCCTGGCATGCCAAGAATACCCAACCCAGTACTTTTTGGTAATTTTCCAAAATCAGGAAGTTTCATGTAAGGAAATCCCATTTCATTAGATCCTGAAAGTTCTTTTTTTGACAAAAGAGTATGACTTCGCCATCCTGGGTATCCAACAACGTATGTTCCAACTGGAAAATCTTGATTTTTACTAACGATGATTCTGTGAGAGTGAAGATATTAATAATATACTACACAGATCACACCTTAAATTCAAATTAAATAGACTACTTTCTTACATAAATATTTATTATAATAATATAGCCTACACAGATCACACCTTAAATTCAATTAAATTAGACTACTTTCTTACATAAATTTATTGATAAACATTAAACATTTCAAAAAACAAGAGATTTCATTTTTAATCAAAGATGATCTTTCAAACAAACGTTGGAAGAATATTTTTTTCAGTATTCATATGAAAATAATAAACAACAATGACTTACAATTCCTCTTAACACATACAAGAAACATCTAATTGTCAGACATGAAGATTTCTTCAGCTCTTACTAAAATCAATAGATAGCTTCATTTACATACGGTACCTAACACATGTAAAACTAGATTCATTAAAATAGAACAAACTAAGCATGTGGCAGATTGTGGTAAACTCATAAAAACTAAAGACAATCATTACTTAGAGGCCTCCTTCAAAACTCAGACAGATGTGATAATTAATGAGTTTGTAGCTAATTTTGAGAAGACAAATTTAAAAACTTAGACAATATAAGAAAATACCATATTTCTGTCATTTGTGGTGTACATATATATGATATATATGATATATATATATATAAATATATATATATATATATATATAAAATATATATATATATATAATAATATATATATATATTATTATATATACTATATATATATATATTATATATATACAAATACAATAATATATATAATATATAGCTGACTGTAGAAACTTCATAGGGGAATTAGTTTAATCCTTGAGTTGTCTGTAGGCTACCAAGAAAACTTATTGGCTGGGTATTTCTTGGTTGAAAGAGAAAAGAATGAGAAGAGGGAGAGGAGGAGCTTGCAATTTTGATGATGACACCGTGTGGTACAAACTATGGCTAGACTTTGTAGTCGGTGAGTCCTAGAAATGCTTTGGTTCAAATTTAAGTTTGAAAAGTCAAGGTTCCATGATGGTTGTGACGTAATAGCGTCCCCATTCTGAGGAAACGTTGTAGCAAGTACAGATTTTTTGGCGATAAACCTCTAATGATGCTCACCTGCGATAGGCGGTCGAGTACGCGCAGCTTCAGACTTGATAGTGCTTGGGGACCTGAAATCGGCTTTGGAATAGGTGATCAAAAAGGGATGGTAACAGGACTCGTTTTGCAGGCGTGGCTAGGAGAAAATTTGAGACATTGGAGGGATAGGTGATTGATTTCTGTGAAGAGAGAGGTATGTGTGTAAGTAATACTTTCTGTAAAAACACAAGAGTATCCCATAAGTATACTGAGTTGGTGTAGTAGAGATGGTATCGAGTGAAAAGTATTGATTGATTTTGCTGTGGTGAAGAAGGAAGATGTTGAAGTAATGTTTGGATGTTAATCAGTGAGGGTTTTAGGAATGGGATTTATCGAATCATTATATTGTTCTATGTTAAATTAGTTAGTGGGGGCTTGGATAGAGGAAGGTGATACGAAAGGAAGTAGTAAAATTAAGAGTGAGATTAAGTGAACAAAAGTAAGGATAAGTATGTAACGCTCGCTAGTAATCGTTGAATGTGAACGAGGTGATACTGAACAAATCTGGGGCAAATGAAGGAAGCAATGGCTTAGTCAGTGCACCAGGAAGTGTGTTGATTGTGCTTCAAGTAGGGAAGTAAAGAATGTTAATAGCCGATGGAATGAAGAGTAAATTAAAGCGTTAAAGGTAATAAAGAAAGCGTGTTGAATGTACTTAAACATCAAATATGACAGTTTCCAAAAGCAAAAGATCTTGGAATTATATAAGGAAAAAAAAAGAAATACTAAAAGGTGCATACGTAGTGAAAAACAAAGAGGTAAATGGAAGATTTTGGGAAGGAGGATGGAATGAAGGACATACAAGGGAATATTGGAGCTCTTCTGGAAGGAACGCGTAAAGGTTAAGAATGAGAAAAAGGGGAATATGCTTAGAATAATGAATAGGGATGGTGCTTTGTAACTGATGAAATGGGATGTGAGGGGAGTGTGGAAGAACACTTCGAAAATCTGCACAACATAATTAACAGTAATGATAGGTGGTAGTGACATTGTGTGTGGTTTGATGGTGCAAGAAGGAATAGCTATTTTGGGGATGAGGTTATTAGTAAGGAGCGAGTAAATGGGTAGAGTGAGAAAGTTGGAAAAATGGAAAATCTGCAGGTATAAGGATGAAACTTACTAGTGAAGAGCATCAAGAGCGGAGGCGAAGATGGTGATTGATTGGATTTGTAAGTTGTGTAATAAAGCGTTAATGGAGGTATAGTTCCAAGGGATGGAGGAGAGCGGTAATAGTACTTCTATATAAGGGTAAGTAGAAAAGGGGAACTGTCTAAATTTAAAGGGGAAGTATAGTTTAGTTGAGTGTTGCTAGGGAAGGTATATGAATGGTATTTTGTCGAAGAGTCGCGTCGAGTGACTGAGGGACATGATTGGTGAAGAACAAGGTGCGTTAGGAGTGGTAGAAGAGGATGTGTGATCAAATCTTTACATTGAAACACATGATTTAGAGAAAATGAGGGAGAGAAGAATAAATTATATTTAGGTTTTATGATTTACAACAGGCGCAATGATAGGATTAATAGGGAAGCTCTTAGGCAGGTGTTAGTGATATTGGTGTTGGTGGTAGGCTTCTGAATGGAAATCAAAAGTATGTATGAGATATGGAAGCGTGTGTAAGAATAAATGGTGTCAATGGTGATTGGGTTTATGGGATTAATAAGCGGATGAGACAGGTTTGTTATGTCTCCTTGTTATCTCATTTGATATTGGATGGGGTTTATGAAGAATCGAGGTGGGGATTGGCAGGAAATAGGTGTTAGAATATGGAGAATGGAGATGAGTGGAGGGTGCCTACCTTTTATAGCGGATGATTTGGTTCGGTGTGGCGAATCTGAAGAGAGTTTGAGAGGAGTTGGTAGAGAGATTTGGTCCAGGGTGTTGTATAAGGAGGGGTTTGCCAGAGTAATCGTAGATAAGAGTTAAAGGTTATGGTGTGAGGTGAAGAAGTCTCAGTGTGAAGTTAGTGTTAGATGTGAGGCAGCTGGAGCAAGTGTCGGCAGTTTAAATATTAGGGTATGTGTTGGATGAGAGGGAACCGGATGATGCAGAGTGTAGTCAGGGAAAGTTGGTAATGCAGAAGGTGCTGGTGCAATTTAAATCGTGTGTGAATGTAAAGGGACTAAGTCTTGAGTTGCTAGGTCTTACATGAGGGTAATGTTGTTACCGTATGTGGTTATTGGTATGGTAGTGAGACTAGATGTCTGGAAATAAAAAGTAATAGATCTAAAGTTCAATGTGTTCAGATTGACAATCCTAGGGGAGCTAGGTGTTTGAGAAGAATTAATAAGTGAGAAATGACGTCTTAGAGAGAATGGTGTGGTGTGGAGAAAGCGGGTAAATCGAGAGAATAGAATGAAAGTATGGTTGAGATGGTTTTGGTCATGTGGAAAGGAGAATGATAGTCGGTTGGTTAGAGTCGAATGGTTAAGTGGCGAGTGTGTTGGGAACCGACCGCGGGAGACCGAAGAAAAGTGGATTGAGTCGGTGAATGAATGTCTGAAGAGAGAAATGTGAGTTTGTAGAGGCGAGAAGAAAGGTGTATACAGGAGTGAATGGAGGGGGATTGTGAGGGGGTATGGTGTGGCCCCACCTGGGCCAAGGGATAACCCTTACACTGACGATTCTACCATGACTGAGGTCCATCGCTGTCCCAATGAAGCTTTAGGGTGATTTGTCTGACTGCGCATGAGTTCTCACTAAGTTAATGTACGAGGGGGCGGTAAGGCTGGCTTTTTCTTTTCGACGTTATGTCATCGCTCTTCTACCTGCTTTTTCTTTTCCGGATGCCGTGCACGCACCTTACTCCCATTTTTGGAAAATAAAGGAAGATAAAGAAAGAAAGAAAGAGATATATATATTATATATAATATATATTATAATATATAATATATATATATATATAATATATATATATCTATTATCATATATTATATATATATATATTATATAATATATATATATATAATATATTATATATAATAGATATATATATTTATACCGTATATATATTATATATATATAGTAATATATATATATATATATATATATTATATATATATATTATATATATATATATAATTTATATATATATATATAAAATAATATAACTTATCCGTAATATACATATATATATATAGTATATTCATAAACCATAAAACACGACACACCTACACCCACCATATATAACACACTATAATATATTAATATATATATATCTAAATATATATATATATATAATATATATATATATATAATATATATATATATGGGCTTGTAAGCAAAACTCCCTAAAATCCTCTGAGTAACCTTGAGACGCATTCATCTTCCACAAAGACTCATAGACGAGACAAACTTTATCTGCAACAAGAAAACTGAACAATTAAGGAAGCCATCGCTGGCACAGACTTCACAAAAAACAAACAGATATCGCACACTCTATCCAAACAATACATTCGCCCAACTCAAACTACCTTCTCCAACCTTGGCATCCATTACTAGACGCAGAAATTAACCAATAAATTATTATATATAATATATATTATTATATATATTATATATATATATATATATAATAATATAATATATATATATATATATAAATACTATATAATATTATATATATGTAGTATATATATATTATTATTATCTATATATATAATGGCTTAACAAATACTCCCAATAATCCTCTGAAGTAACATGAGACGCATTTCATTCTTCCAACAAAACTCATTAGACTAACAAATTTTATCTGCAAAGCAAGAAACTCGACACATATTAAGAACCATGTCGCTGGCACAGGACTCACAAACAATAGACCCACAATTCGGCACTATACTCAAACAATAACAATTCGCTCCAACTCTTAAACTACCTTCTCCACTGGCATCCATTGACTAACAAATAACAAGAAACCCAAACAACACAAAAAACAATTTATGAAGAATTATACACTATGCATCATCATACAAACCTGCTGCACGTATCAGAAACTATGATCCACCAATTCGAAACACCTGACATTCTTGGCACTCAATTCTTATTCCAAAACCCAAACACCCCTGTCGCATTAGCTTCTGCAGGATCACACATGACACCGTTTTAGACCCCCATTCTCATCACCAGTACTATATTACAACAACATTCTCAGTACCATCCATCACCATCAATTCAACAACGACATTATAAGAACAACCCACACGCAACTACAGAGAAAAACTACTTAAGACGCAGACCCCCAAACAACATATTAATCAAACAGCCAACTCCAGATCAGCAAAATCACATTCAACTCACTACCTATAACGCAGTCAGCATTTCCTTGGCATCTAAGAATGCTAAATTACAATACTTACAAAACAGATTAAAACCTTAACGAACCACAACAAATATCTGTGAAATTGAATCCGAGGAGTTTCTGTAGGAACCACCCACTTCGTTCTCTCTCTGTTTAAATAACTTCCGTCATACACAGAACCACACATGAACATCAACATCCTCTGCGAGGACCTGGAGCGACGACTATTCGGCAGGTGCGGGATCACCTGGACACTGTGGGCCTAATCCCATGATGAGGGTGTCAGGGGGAAAGAAGGTAAAAAAAAGGTCAAGTTGTGTGTTATATGTGTTGATGAATCTGTGTACAGAAACCAGCATTTAATAAGGATGCTTAAATATTTTTATTTAAATATGATTATTCTAACATCCAGTTTACAACTTGTTAACTTTGTTGCTAATTTTGTCTTTCTTCTAGGCATCTGTATTACCAGGAATTTGCTTCTAATATTAAAACTAGATCTTATATAAATTAGTATATGAGAAAGATTTAATTTTTTATGAATGAATAAAAGAGAAGCAGAAAGCCAATGCAGCCAGAAACAATTTAAACATTTAGAAAAAAGCTTACAAAGAATAAGAATTACGATAAGAACAGCAATTTTGAAGGACTTATAGTTGCGAAATGTAGAAACAGGAGAGAAGTATGCGAGACCTGGGATGTTTTTGCATTGTACAATTGGAAGCTGATTAAAAATCTATAGAATAAAATTGAGATCTATGTATAATTTTGTTATTGTTATTAAGACAGAAAACTCTATATACGACCGGAATCATCCTTGAAAAAAGGAGGATCCAAGAAAGCCATGAGTAAAGTATAATTATACATTTATCAATGTAAAAGAATCAAATAAAGTAATCTGTTCTCATAACAAGTCAATGTTTTTGTACCTGACGCAGTAAATTAAATTATGTTCTTATTTTAGGCTCAAATTTTGGGTGTCAAAACAAATTCCTACTTTCTCTAGTTGAACCAGTCTATTTTGAACTTCTACGAGCGAATGGTTAAAGATTGTGGTACAAAAATAAATGTAGAAAGAACTGATCTAAAGAGAACACACATGAAATTTTGGTGATTCTGTGTGAGTTTTAATAGACTTAACAAGTATAACTACTAAAAAAAAACTTAATTAATACCAAATATCATTAACATATATTGACTTATCGGAGTACTGTAAAATCAATTTAATATAATTGGACAACAAATCCATGACCCATGCTGAGATAATCATTGTTATAAACTTGCGCAATCTCAATATTGTTTTGTTTGCAATATTTTTCTAATAAAACTTGTTGTGCAGGAAGGCTATACCCCTATCTGTGGTCTAACAAACAAACCTTCTGTAATTAACCAAAAAACTTAATGATCTATATTATAACCAAGAAAGATAATTGAAAAGTAAATCTATCAAATCAAATAAGGATCTCTTGATTCTCCAAGTATAAAAAGCTGTTCAACACCAATGGAAATTTATCTTTCACTTTTTTGCTTGTCTATAAGTTGAAATGCTCATCCTAACTCTCCTCCAACTAACAGTTAACCTGGATATTAGTTTAAGTCTGTAGTTAGAAATTTAAGTATGTGTGACCATCCGTAGTGGGTGTAGTTCATTTATCGCTAATAAAGAAACTATATAGTATATATAATATTGTTCGCAGACAGATATACAAAATGAATTGATAATATATAGATTAGATAATAGATAAAGTAACAGTAGACAGAGTCGCGAAGCCTTTAATTATAACCCTATATCATCATTTATTTAACATTGATTTAATAAATACAAAAGATACAAGAAAACAGATAACATATAAGATAAGAAAGAAGAGAATATATATATATATAAAAATCTAACTTAAGATTACAAAGATTATAGCAAAACAAAGGAACATATAGATGCGCAACCATAAAGAATAGAAAAATATCACTTAAACCGAAAGACATATACAAGAAATAAAGAAATATAATATCCGCATATTTGGAAAATTCATTCATCAACACACTCATCAATGCCTTCATGCATCATAGGAAAAAAAATCATACCCCAATAAAAGCAGAAGATATCCCATCTATGATCACTTGACGTAAGTTAAACTGATTTAAAGCATACTCTAAATAGATATTTTCTCATTAAGCCTCCCTCGCGCTATCGTCCTTTCAATTCTATTCACTCTATCTACTCCTCAAGCTTCTCTCCTCATTCACCCAAAAGGAAGCAAGCCATAGTTAGAACCAATTCTAATGGGTAAGTCCCCAACTAAAAATTCTATTAATATAGGTCAAAAAGAAATAGAGAAATAGGAGTGTCTACAATTCTATTAATATAGTAATAAATAACAAAAAAAAAACTTTAATTACAAAAGTATCAGTTTTTGAAGAAATGGTAAATATGACTGCTATTAAGAGAGGAATCACCAAGACATGGGAACTTCAGGTTTATGCGACATCAAGTAAAAATGGCAATGGCAGTAAAGAAGTCCAGTTTGAAGGACACCAATGAAGATGTGGTGAACAGATTGTGAAAAGTGTGGCGAGGACAAAATTTGCAGGCTGGGGTAGGATCCCGTGACATGTTTCGCTCCTCGTTGATCACTCACCCAGCCCTTCTTGCCAAGCCGGAAGCCTCTGTTGGAGAGCAGGATAATGCGTTGATTAGACGGCGATCTTTCCTAATGGCCATCCAGGAGTACTAGAACAGGTTATTTGGAAAGGAGGAGGGAGGCCATTCTGGCCTCTCTGGTCAGTGAGTATTACCAGTCACTACACCCATGGTGAGAGGGGTATCCAACAAAGTGTAATTTGTTTCTTGAAAGAATCCAGTAGCCAGAGAACTTTACAGCAGATACCTTGTGTTTTTAGAGTAATGAGGTTTGAGCGTCGCTGAAGGGCAACGATGATGCAGAATAAATTGGCATACAGGGGGTCTGATAAGAACAAAA
>JABUQX010003719.1:5000-7500 GCA_015478945.1 Trachelipus rathkii | reverse complement strand
TATATATATATATACTTAATATATATATATATATATATATATAATATATAATATATATATATAATATTATAATATATATATATTTATAATATATATAATATATATATATATATATATAATATATATATATATATGAATATATATATATATATATTAATAATAAACGCCCACCACAGTGCCTTGTATGAAGACTACCCGATACGATTCCCGGGGTAATCATATCCTCAACGAATTAAAATCCCTTAATATCCTTAACTCTAAAAATCTCCCCCCAGAATCCCTCCCCAAGCCAACCAATCCCTTACCTCCCCAGACGTCACATTCTGTTCCCCCTCCCTACATCACAGACTAACTTGGGACACAACCACCGACCTACAATCAGATCATCTTCCCCATCCTCATTTCTCTGGCCTCCCCCCACCAAACTCCCAAAAAAAGATCACCACATACACTAACTACAAAAAAGCTAACTGGAACAGAATTTCTAACCATATTGAATCCATATAATCCGTACACCATACATGACATACATCTTTACACACCTTCCATCATTCATTTTGAACAACACGAATATTAAAATCAGCCAAGCCTCTATATACCTAAGGGTCACGGGAAAAGCTACAACCCCAAAACTATCCCGGAAATCAGTCAAATCTTATTAAACCGAAAGAAACTTGCCTCCGAAAACTCAGACCAATACCACATAACTTTAAACCAAATAACTAACCAAACACTCAGATCCTCCACATCTCATAACCAACCAACACCACTAAACAAGCTTACAGAATGCTTACAAAGCAACATCTCACGTATAGATAATAAGAAAACCTGTCAAGTTATCAAAAAAAATAAACAATTCGCAAAACTAACCCCCTCCCTTACACGAATCCCCATCCTTGCCCGACCACTCCTCCCTCCTCAAAACAAACAAGCAGACAGCCTCGCAAAACACTATGCTAATATCTTCCCGTAAACCAAACCACCCAATAATAGGTTAACAAAAAAACAAACTCAAAAAAACTTCTAGATCACAACCCCCCACCTCCTTTTACAACCAACATGATATCAGAGACAATCAAAACCTCAAAAACTCACCAGCAACAGGTCCAGACTCAATCTCTAACTTCCACCTAAAACACATAGGAGGAAAAGCGATTCTCATCATCACAGAAATCTTTAGCAAATCCTGGAAACTCAATTATATACCCCAATCTGGAAACAAGGCATTCATTCTCCCAAAACTTAAACCAAAAAAACCCCAACTCCACCTTCCTCCGTATCGCCCGAATGCCGGGCGCTGCACTGTCGGGTAAAACTGGCTTAGAGAAACTAATATTTAAACAAAAATCCTCACCACAATCACACCTCCGCAGAATTCCAACACGGATTTAAAAGGCAATCATCAAAACAAAGCCCTGCACCTCCCTCACCCAACACATTATCAATGGCTTCAACCAATCACCATCACACAGATCCATACTCTCAGCCATCGACATAAACAAAGCCTTCGACACTGACCCCACATACATCCTTATACAAAAAATCTTTCAATCCCTCCTAGAAAACAATGACAAAAAGTGGCTCTCAAACTTCCTCACCAATCGATACGCCAAAGTCCTCCATAAAAACACCCTCGCACACTCCATTAAACTACAAAACGGCGTGCCACACGGCGCCATTATCTCCTTTCCAAATTTTTCCGCCCTCGTTTTTTCAAAATTTTCCTTCCTTTGTTTAAACCCAGCAGATATGCCCCCCCATCCAACCAATCCACCAAACTAATTACTAACCGCAGACGATATCAGCCTCATTCCCAATATCCACTTGTAAATACAGCCACCCAACAGACCAAGAATACCTACAACTATTAGAAATTTGGTTACTCACCATAGAATTGACAGCCTCACTTCAAATCCTCCATTCACCTCCTAACCACAGAACCGCTACCAATCCAGCATTCCACCCAATAGTCTTCCTGAACAAACAACAACCCCTTCCCCCTAAACAAAACCCCAAAATATTAGGACCCTCTTACGACACATCATATGACTTCTCACCCCCGCATAGACCAAATAACTTCCTCAAACCCAACGGTAAATTAAAACACCCTCCGAACCCTTCCCAACACAGCGACATAAAACACACTCTACCTCAAATCTACAAACAAACTCCTCAGAAACAAAATATTATACTATGCCTCCCGCATGTTTCCAGCACTGTCACAATTCCAACTTAAACAAATTACAAATTACACAAAACATTGCCCTTAGAATAATCACTGGATGTCTTGTAAAACAACCCCATCTAGCATTTACCATGACGAGGACACACATCCTTCCTATCCCTACCCACTTGAAGATGGTAAGGACACAATTTTTCCAGAAAACACTCATTCCAACCCATCCATGCCCACCAAATACTCTCCAAACCCCCCTACATAAACTAAAATCCCCTCCATCCTCAACCAGCCAAACTTATTAATGACATTCTACAACAACAT
>JABUQX010003719.1:0-2500 GCA_015478945.1 Trachelipus rathkii | reverse complement strand
TTCTGTAAATCTACCTTCCTCCTCTTATTCGATCTGATGGTTCTGTGGCTAATTTCTCCAACTGAAAGGCCAATCTCTCGGACGCTTCCTAGTTTCCTCTAACTCAACCCTTGACGATTCTGGCATTCCTTTCCTACTCCTTCTCCTCTCAGGGTCCTATGCTTTGACTTGATTACATTGATGTAGGGTGTATGGGCTTCTAAGAATTATGAACGTTAGGAAAAGCTGTGGCCCGGATGGATTCACCCCCGTGTTTGAGGAGTGGGCTTCCGTGCTGCCCTCCCCTCGTTCAATTATTCTTTCGTATGGTCTCAATACTAACACTTCCCTCAGGTTGGAAGCACGCACATGTCAACCTTGATTCCGAAATAGGAAACCGCTCTGTCATCTAACTGATCGGCCCTATAGCTTCACTTGGATCTTCTAAAGATCTTGTAAAACCGCTTCTCAACTCTCGATTCTTAAATCTATCTCATTCACTTCTTTCGATCGCCAAGGATAGCTTCAGCGCTCGAGTCAGCTGCGATAACTTTCCTATCTACGTGATTATGGTTTTCCGACCCTTGGAACTACGGGCAGACTTTGCGTAGTTGCGCTGAACATATCCAAAGGCATTTGACGCGTTTATGGCCACGCCACTTAACTCTCAAGCTCCCGCCTCCTTTGGTTTCCTGCCTTCCCTTTGTTACTAATTTCTAGTTTCTTTCAAATCGCTGAATATCGGCTGTTGTTGGATAGGCCACGTTCTTCTTTCCTTTTTTCTCGTCGAATTAGGTGTCCTCATGGTTCTGTCTTATCTACTACTTTATCTTACTTTTCATTAATGATCGTCTCACCTGCACATCGTTAACTCTATCGCAGCTCATATGCTGATGACTGACCTTTCATTCTTCAATCTTCATTCAATCTGGCACGCCTCGTTTACTTCTAGAATTGCCTCTCTTCTTAATCTTTCGATTCTGATCTTCTATTCTCGCCGATCTGGATAGAATTTCCGGATGGTCGTCTCGAACCGTTGTGAAAGTTCGAAATTCTGTTAAAAAACCCAGACTTCTAGCAAATCGTCCTCTCTAAGACACCTTCTAACTTTCTTATCTCATTTTCGATCCCGTGCGCTCTGGTGGAAACCAAATATAAACGTCGCTTGCGCTATAAGGACATTAAACAAAAAAAATGTCTTGGAAACCTCACGTCACACACAAATGTTGCTAGGGCGGCCTCAAAAAAGAAACTGAGAGTTCTGTTTAGGACTGCGACCTTTGTTTCCTCTTCTTCAGCTACTTCGCAGGCTATACGAAGGGCCTCATCCGCCCTTGTATAGAGTACTGCTCTCAATATCTGCGGGGCTCTGGTTTCAACCGGCTTTAGATAGGTTCGAGTCAAAGGCCAAAAGCTTATAAACTGTCCTTTACTTTCCAGTTCACTTGATCCTCTATCTTTTCGGCGTGATGTTTTGCTTTATCTTCTTTTCGTATAGTACCGTGAGTGGCAGGTGCTCAGGGATCTTATCACCCGTGTACCACCACCTATTACGTCGCCCTCGTAGCACAAGGGATGCTGTATCTGCACATGAGTTTTGTGTTGATTTTGGTAACTCCAGGACTATTCCGCCTGACGGGAGACTTCTCTTTCTGCACCTCTGTCTGATGGAATTCTCTTCACCTTCTAAGATGTTTCCTAGCAATTTAATCTCCCCTTTTCAAAGCCTGTGTCTGCTCATCTGCGTAATTTGCGTTAGTTTTTCGATTCTGAGGCGTGTAACACCTCTCCTGAATAGGGCTCTGCCCGGGAGGGTGGTGACAACTGTAATAATAATTATTTATAATTTAATAAATATTATATTATATATATATATAATATATATATATATATATAATATATATATAATAATATATATATATATTATATATATATATATATATGATGCTTGATATTACTGTTCCTTTTGTTTTTTATAGTTATTTTTTTATGCGGTCACGTTAAGTAGGATTTATCTTTATTGTTTATTTTTAATACTGGATCAGTATGTTAAAATGTTGATAATTTATTTTAAATGAAAATCAGAAAGATGTCGGAAAAGAAACACAACTGGATAAAAAAAACACGTCTTCGAGGAAGATGAAGAGAAAAATCGTTAGCCAATATGAGATATCTTTAATAGATGAGAGTATTTCCTGAATCTATACTGTTATGGTGCTATCGTATTATCGTCCTAATTAATCTTAAAGGTGGAAGTGATATTTGACCTTGGAAAAAATATATATCATTTAATAAGGTTAACAAGACTGCTACAAAAATGATCGGTAAAATTTAATATATTTATTTCTACAAAACAATCGGGAACATCAAAATAACGGACATGTAAATAAAGAGTAGGTATGAATGTGTTACAGCCTTTCTTCTTCTCGAAATGATTTGCATCCAATATAAAAATCTCTATGGGAGAATGAAGTTTTAATTAATTCAACTCACCAAAAATATTTCTAGGAGGATCTCTCTC
>JABUQX010003718.1:25000-50676 GCA_015478945.1 Trachelipus rathkii | reverse complement strand
TATATATATATAATAATATATATTATATATATATAATATACTATATATATATTATTATATATTATACTGTTATATATAATACCGTATATATATATATATATATATAATATACGAGTAATTGTCCTTTTTAAACTCCTCCAAAAATCTATATAAATATTATTGAAATACCTAAACCTAATAAATAATATTTATATTATTAATATCACTTTTTCAATTTTCTCATCTTCATATTATTATTACCTCAGTATATAATAATAATTATTTACTAAAAGAAAAATTATAATGGAAGTAATTTCAAAGAGAGTGAGGAAAAATATATAGACCAGTATCGAATTGAGGATGGATACGCGCGTGTGTATAATGGTAAATTTTATAAAAAATTTTATATTTACCTTCAAAATGAATATGGCATCAAAAGAAATCAATTGGAATATAGAAGTGTCGGGTATTATTCATTCTTGAATGAATTTAAATACCTGTTAAAAAAAAAACGATTACCGAGAATAAGGAAGTCCTATACTAAATTTGATTATCCATTCAATATATTGTTTGAAGAATTTTTAGAATCAACACCATTAGAAAATAAAAACTCAAAAAATAAAATTGAAGACCTTAAAAAGCACTTTATTGTTACGAATGAAGATAATATACGAAAACTTCGAAATTATTATTGGGCGTGTTATGAAGAATACATAACTAAGAATTGCAAAAATGAAGGTATTGATCCCGCCACTTTAGATATCCCGTTAAACCGGACAAAGAAATACAATATGAGAAAGATAGACCTTATTATCAATGAAGAATATTTGTTAAAAATAGGAGAATAAAAGGTTAATACTCACTAGTTGCATTACAAATAATAAATATTAGCTTTCCTTTGTTAAATGCTGAGACAGCAGAATAAAAAAATGAGCAATATTATAACATATAGATTTATGTATTAAGAGCAATAACAATAATAACCGATATAATAGATATGATAATATATGACTGCTATCTTAATATATCTCTAGTATAAGTGAAGAAACTGATATTTAACTAACCGTATTTATCTGTTGATTCTTCGCTTCGATATGGACAGGAAAATTATTATCTTTATACATATTCAATTCAAATAAAATTTAACAATTACTAGTTATATACTAGACATAAAAGGACAACTGATTCTAATACCATTCTTATACAATCGAATATCAATATACCAGCTAAAAATTAATAAAAAATTTATTCTATAAAATAAATATATATACCCATCAACATCCCCGTAAGGGAGGGGCAGTCCTGTACTAAGTGGGGTTTGTTCATTACATACCTAAAAAATGAAAAATTGCAGGAATAAAAAATAAAAATATAGTCTTATAACCCTTTAACAGAAATCAGAGTCAGAGTCGGAATCAGAAGTGGAGTCGTAGCCATGGGCGAATCTGGAAATAAACATACAGTTTGACATGTGACGTGTCAATATATAGAACAGGATGAATGTGTCTTTTTTTAATTCGCCGGAGTTATTACAGTTGGCTGAAAAAATAAGAAAAGCGGAAGGTGTAGAATCTGAAGACTCTGAATCGGGTGATTCAGAATACCACGAAGAACTAAATGAAGAAATAGCTAAGCAAAATCGAAAGGAATATGACGTATCTTCTTCGGAAGAGGAAGATACTGATGTTATAATGCCACCAAAGAAGCATGAGTGTTCTTCGTCAAAAGCGCCGTCATCGACAAAGCCACTAGCTCTAATAACATTATCGAATACGCCGCAAGATGATAATTTTCTAAATCAACCATCAACTTCGTTGAAGCCACCATCGACATTTCCCTCCGTTCCATTTGTGAGCAGAAAATATCAAGCTTGGAAAAAATACGATAAGCCTGAGATCAAGTACGATTTGTCTTTTTCTTATTCGCCGGAGTTGTTACGGTTACTTGAAAATTTAAGAAAATCGGAAGGTGCAGAATCTGAAAACTCTGATTCGGGTGATTCTGAATACCATGAAGAACCGAGTGAAGAAATAGGTTGCTCTTACCTCTTTGATTCCACGGCATGTGAAGAGATTGATGAACGTAAACAGGAAGAAAAAACTAATATTGAAATATGCGGTCAGAAAAAACACGATTCTATGTTACTGGATAGAATATGGAAAGACAAAGAACATCGTAAGTTAAGACAGCGCCAATATCGAGAGCGGCAAAACATCGATACTAAAGAACAAAAACGAAAGATAAAAGAAATCAAAAGCGACCCTCATAAATTTCGCGAGTTAAAAAGTAGCAAAACTGCACTTACCCCCGAGAAAATTATTTGTGAAGCCAGTATACGGGATGCCGATGAAATTGTACCGGACAATTTAGGAACGTACGGAGACATTATTTGCCCCGTATGTAAAGCCAAAAAATACAAAGGAGAAGCTGAGAGCCTTTGCTGTTCTAACGGTCAGGTACGTCTTAGCCCCATGAGTGAAATCGAAGACGATGCGTTTCTAGAACTATATAAGAATAAAACCGAGCTTTCAAAGTATTTCTTAAACAACATATATAGTTTTAACGAAGTGTTCACATTTTCATCTTTCGTTACATCTCAACAATCGGAGGGTAAATATTCCCAGTTTACTTTTCGAATTCGAGGACAGGTGTACCACCACCTAGGAAAATTAAAACCTCATAAAACCGAGCTTTCAAAGTATTTCTTAAACAACATATATAGTTTTAACGAAGTGTTTACATTTTCGTCTTTCGTAACATCTCAACAATCGGAGGGTAAATATTCCCAGTTTACTTTTCGAATTAGAGGGCAGGTGTACCACCACCTAGGAAAATTAAAACCTCAGTTTATGTTGTCTGATAAGACATTGGAAGACTATAAAATAATGGTCGGATGTAAGACCATATTTGTGAGGACATAGCACAAAATAGGATACTCGTATAGTGAAGAAATAAAATCGGAAAAAGTCCCTACGTTGCCAACATTTCTTTATCGAGCCACAAGGTTCTATTTGAGTGGAAATCACTATGCCATTCTTTATATATTATCCTCACCCGAATATTATCACTCTTTCCTTCCATTCATATTATATAAGTCCACCGTTGGTCTTGGAGTTGCGTCTGAACATGGAATTGCGTTTAGGACTCTTCTAAAGCTGGTTATTGGAGTGAAAGCGCATGTCTATAAACTTTATTTAACCATTCGATAATTCTAATATGTGTATACCACTCTTTAAGTAGGATACGTTTTGCTGTATATATATTATTATCTTATTTAATATAATTTCTAGTTATGATTATATATATATTTCTCTGGTTTAACTCGCGACCTTGACTTCACTCTGACAGAATCAAATACGTTGTGTGCGCGAGGAGGAGAGGCAATTGCCTGCGTGGAGTGGTGGTATCATGGTAAATATATATATATATATATATAATATATATATATATATATATATATTATATATATATATATATATAAATATATATATATATATATATATATATATATATATATATATTTATTATGGTTCCATGAAGATTTCCTTAGGTTATGTAGCCGTTGGAAAGCATTATAAGGAGAATTTCTAGTGTAGTTAAATATTAGGAACTCTGAAATAAATAGGAGACTTTCTGAATCGTAACCAACGCATATGATGGCACAGAAGCAATGAGAAAATATTAGAGTGTTTAAGCTGTCGATCTATTTAATCTTCCTCTCTCTTTAAAGCCCAAGTCGGCGCTCACCTGAGAGATTTGCCTTAGCCAGAAGATGTCAGGAAATTTAGGGAAAATATGACATTTTCCTATAAGCTCCATAAATATGTTGCTAAATATTTACAAAAATCAGTCATACGTAGATTCATACCAAATAACATAAACAGTGTAAAATCTAATAACCTTGTACTAAAACATGTACTAAAACCTACAAATACACAACAAAACAACGATTCAGGCATATATAAAATTAACTGTCATGATTGTACCCGCACTTATATAGGAGAAATATATATATATATAAATATTATATATATATATATATAATATATATTATATATATATATATATAATATATAATATATATAATTATATATATATAATTATATATAATATTATATATATTTATATATATTAATATATATATATATATATATATATATATATATATATATATATATATATATATATAATATATATATATATATATATATATTATAAATATTATATATATATAAATATATATTATATATATATTATATATAGTTAAGAGAGTATATATATATATATATATATATATAATATAATATATATATATATATATATATATATATATATATATAATATATATAATATAATATATATTATATATTTTATTAAACAACCAATTCAAGTTTTTATTTGAATACTTCATGGATTTTTTATTCTTATTGTGAATAATATATTTGTTCATTTTACCCTATCAAACAGTTGCACTAATGAAAGAGAAGCAGCAAAAAGCAAAAAACAAATGTAAAAAAAAATAAATAAATAATAAAGAAGAAAATTTTCCTTTACAAAAAGGCTTACAATTTAATTGACAAAAATTAGAACAATGGTAAACCGTTTATTTATTTTTATCGCGCAATTGAACTAAAATGTTAAACTATAAAACTAGGATAACTTTTTTTTTTTTTTACTGACCCTTCTCTCCAAGCAGTATTTATTCTGTTAATTTCTTCATTAATACTGATATATAAATAATTTAATCTTTTTAAAACTGTTTCTTGGATACGAATGACCTCAAAGCCGTCTTCAAATTTAAAATAAAAAACGAAATAAATAAAAATTTTCATAATATTTCTATCCAAGGTTTCAAATTAATTAAAAATATAATAATATTTAATTTTTTTTAGCGCCGGAAGAAAAAAAGAAGCTAGTCCTAAATGGTCGACAAGGATTATCATCGACAGGTCTAATGGTCGACATTTGTTAAAAAAAATCAGCTTTTTTGGAGTTACTCTAACGAATCCAACAAAACTTAACAAACTAACCTAACCTAACCTAACCTAACCTAACCTAACCTAACCTAACCTAACCTAACCTACCTAACTAACCTAACCTAACCTAGCCTTACCTAACCCAACCTAACTTAACCTAACCTAACCTATCCTAACTCCTGTGGTGGGCTGTACGGGAAATTATTTTGATGTCGTATCGACCATTTGAGCTGTCGATGACTTTCCCTGCCGACCATTTGGGCCAGTCCCCGATAAAAATAATGCGTTAAGAGACAAAATAATAAAAATAAACTATATACATTATCTCCTACACAATTTTCAGATTAACCTTTTTTATAATTAATGATAGCCCTGCCCTATTCTTATTTTTATATCCACATTCATCATTCCTTACTGCATGTAATCATAATTCTCTCTCTCTCTCTCTCTCTCTCTCTCTCTCTCTCTCTCTCTCTCTCTCTCTCTCTCTCTCTCTCTCTCTATATAATATATATATATAATATTATATATATATATATATAATATATATATATATATTAATATTATATATATAAAATTTTATTAATAACTTATATATTATATATATATTAGTGATCGGACGATTATGAAATTTTGCCGATGACGATGAGGATTATAAATTTTGACGATGACGATTATTTTGAAAAAAAATATTTAAAAAATTTTTTCTCTCTCTCTTTCTCTCTTCTCTCTCCTCTATATATATATATACTATATATATATTATATATATATATATATATATATATTATATTAATATATATATATTATATATATATATATACTATTATATATATATATATATATATATATATATTATATATATATATACATACAAGGCTGTAAGACAGGGGGGGGGTCAGGGTTCAACCTACGAAATTAAATTTAGGCGATCAAATTTTGAATTCCTGAAGTCTCTAATATAATAATAATAATAAATAATAATAATAATAATAATAATAATAATATATAATAATAATAATAATAATTATAATATAATATAATTAAATAATATAATAATAATAATATATAATAATAATTAATGAATATGAAAAGTATTTATTAATGGAAATGAGGTGACAAATGTTTGGTGGTCCGACCGATTTCTTAGGTTCAAGTGGCTGTTCCTCCCACGATATTATATGTTAAAATATTTAGAACCAGGGACTTAAATGTAAAGTTTTTACAAGTTTGCAATGATAGCAAATTGGCTACCTCAGTTAGGAATAATGATGAAATCGTATAATATTTAATAGATAAGGAGAGCTGTAATCGTTATGGGACTAGCAGTTCATTCCTTCTTCAACTAATCTTTTCTCTTCATAAACCATGGTTCGATTGTGCTTTTTCTCTGGCCATTCAGGCTAGAAGACAGTGCGTATCAGGGGTGGAAAAATTCTCGTTCTCCAATCACTCGCCAATTTTCATTCTAGCTAGGAATCGTTGCAGGGAATACTCTTCCACGAGCAAAGCGGGCTTTCATCAAACTAAAGTGCTCTAACTTCCTTGGTTCTCCTACTGACAAATCTTTCTGGCCTCTTGCCAAAAAACATCTTTAACAACTTCTATAAATCTTCCTTTCTAAGACACCTTCTAATTCTATTCTCCAACTGAAAAGGCCAATCCTTCGGCCTCCTATTTTTCCACTAACCTCAACCCTAGATGATTCCCTGGCATTTCTCTTCCTCCTCTTCTCCTCTCAGGTTGTCCTATGTCTTTGCTGTGATTACATTTGATCGGTGCATAGGCCCCTGAAACCTATGAAGGATAGGAAGACGGGTGGCCGCAGATGCGACAATTCCTCCCAAAAGTTGAAGGGAGTGTTGCTTCGTGCTATCCCCGCCCCTCATTCAACTACCCTGCCAATGTCTCAATACTAGCAGTTTCCCTCAGTGCTGGAAGCTCGCACATGTCCAACCTATTCCAAAAATAGGAAGCCGCTCTGATCCTTCTAACTAATGCGTCGCCTATAGCTCTCACTTGTATTCTATCTAAGATCTTTGAAACCCTTTCTCAACTCTCACTTCTTAGATTATTGGAAACTCATTCCCTTCTTCCCGATAGCCGGTAGGCATCAGAGTTAGACTTTTTTCTTAATAATTTTTTTCTTTTAGCTCTTAAGAACTACCGGGAGACTTGCGTGGTGGCGCTTGACATATCCAAAGCATTTGACCGAGTATGGCACGAGTCACTGCTCTCCAAGCTCCCCTCCTTTGGGTCTCCTCTTTCTCTTTGCTTAATTATGTCTAGCTTTCTTTCAAATTTCTAAATAGTGGTGTTCCTCAGGGTTATGTCTTATCTCCTACTTTATTCCTACTTTTCATTAATGATCTCACCTGCACATCTAACTCGTATACCACTGCATATACCAGATGACTCGACCCCTTCCATTCTTTCAAACTCATTTTCAGTTCTTGCTTCCCTATTTTACTTCTAGAAATTGCTCTCGTTCTAATCTTTCCCTATTCTATTCTCGATCTTAATAGAATTTCCGGATGGGGTCGTCTCAACCTTGGGAAATTCAATTCTTTAAAAACCCAACTTTAGCAAATCTCCTTCTAAATAAAACGCATCTCAACATTCATATCTCTTTCGACTGTTCCATCGTTTCTCCTGTTGACAATATAAACATCCTTGGCCCTAACATAAGCAAAAAAATGTCTTGGAAACCTCATGTCCAACGGTTGCTAGGGCCGCCTCAAAGAAACTGTGAGTTCTGTTTAGACTGCGAGATCTTTTTCCTCTTCTCAGTTGCTCCATCTATACAAGGGTCTCATCCGCCTCGGTATGAATTTCTGCTCTCATATCTGGGGGGGGCCTCTGGTTTCACCCGGCTTTTGGATAGGGTCGAATAAAAGGCCAAAAGGCTTATTAACTTGTTCTGTTGGTGGCTTTATCTCTTTCTATAGGCACCCCAGCGGCAAGTGTTCGAGGGAACTTATCATATGCGTACCACCACCTTTACGACGCCCTCGTTTGCACAAGGAGTAACTGTATTGGCACAAGTTTGTGATGATATTGGTAAACTCCAGGAGGCTAGTTCGCTGTGAATGCTTCATTTCTTTCTCGCCACCTCCTGTCTGTGAATTCTTTCCTCTTCTGTATATCCTAACTGAATTTAATCTCCCTCACTTTAAAGCCTGCGTCCTGTGCTCATCTGCTTATTTGTGCTGGAGGGTGAACTTTTGAGAGTACTACACCCCCTCCTTGATTAGGGCTCTGACTGTGAGTGGTAGTGACACTGTAAAAAAAATCCTTAGGCGGGCAGATATGGGGCAAATGAACTAAATCCCCTACTCACCCCAACCAAAAAACATCAAGATTATCCCAGAAAATCGCACTCTTCAACATACCTCAGATGGACCATATTCCGCAACCAAACACATACTTTTTAATCTAATTCAAGACTTAAATTTACCTTTAAATTCTAGCACTTACACACACAAAATCTATGAAAATCTTCCATAGCTCTCTACCACAAGTCCTTATTAGAATTGCAAATCTTTCTATCATTCCTTTCCACACCAACACACCCAACACATTCAACACCACACCACTCATTTTCACCGTTTCCTTCCATCTTTGTTTTAGTCACAGCGAGCAAACAAAATTTGCCCTTTCTAAATACTCATCACCTCTCCATCCTCATCTCTGAATATTTATTCCCTCTGACATTTCATGTATCAAACGAAATTCATAGACATTTCGCCGAAAGACAAATGCCGATTACTGCGTCACGACCTCTCTGAGGCTGCATTAGCATTCCTGGAAAAAGATAAGTGGTAGTGGTGGCAACCAACCCAACTACCACCATCATTTAGTTGCCTTCTACGACAACGTAGAACAATACGGATGGTCGGCAATTTTTTCTCACCACACACATAGGGATATAATGGATAAGGATGTCTGGTTTAAGATGTTGTCTAGAAGAGGGTGTGTGGATAAAGTATGTGTATATGATTGTGGATAACAGATGGTGTCTCTAAGATGTTATCTGGAGGATGAGTGTGTATATGACGCAGAACAGAAAGGCTAACCATTAGGCACTGGAATGTCATACATACCATAATCAAAAATGGGTATTATACTATATATATATATATATATTATATATATATATATAGATAATATATAATATATATATATATATATATAATATATATTATATCTCATATATATATATTATTGAGTTTTAATATTATCAAAAATTCTTAATATTTTTTGTTCAATTAATCGGCAAATAATCGTCAAAAATTGCCGATGACGATGACATGACGATGACGATTGAAAAAAAATATGTCGATTTTGCCGATGACGATGACGATGACGGATGACGATGACGATGACGATGAAGATGACGATGACGAGACGACGCTGTTCATCACTAAACTTTATATTATAATAATATATATAATAATATATATAATATATTAGTATATATATATATATTATATAATAGTATATAATATATATATATATATATATATATATATATATATTATAATAATATTTTATATATTATATATTTATTTATATATATTCATATATATATAGTATATATATATATATATATATAATATATATATATATTATATATATATATTATATATATATTTATATATAATATAATATATATATATGTGTTGTTGTGTGGTGTGTGTGGTGCGTGTGTGTACAGGCACACACAAACACTATATAGGGCCTATATATATCATATATATATAGATATATGATATAATATATATATATATATATATATATATATAATATATTATAATATAATAATATTATATATATATATATATATATATATAATATATAGTATATATATATATTTATATATATAATATATATTATTATATATATATATATATATATATATTATAATATATATATATATATATAATATATATATATATATATGATAATATAATATATATATATATATATATATTATTTATATATATATAATATATATATATATATTTAATATATATTATATATAGGTATATATATATATATATATATATATATATATATAGCGTTTGTGAGTGTAAAGTGAGAACAGGATGTAAAAATGAGAAATGGTTTGAGGTGGGGACGGGAGTCAGACAGGGTAGTGTCCTGTCTCCCTTACTCTTATAGCTTATTTAGATGTAGTAATCAGAAAGGTTAAAGAGGAAATTTCAAATTTGGATGGTGATATAATGGTGTATGCGGATGATTGGCATGTTGGAGTTTGGGAGGAGGGAAGTATTGAGAGAACTTATGGAAAGTTTGACAGAAATCTGAAGGAGATTGGTTTAGAGATGAATACAGAAAAGACAGTGATAATGAAAGTGGGTAGAGAGGATGAGGGAGAAGTGGAGATCGTCATTGATGATGAAAGATTAAGAAATGTAGATCAGTTTATTTACCTGGGTGGCGTATTTACAAGCAAGGGAGGATGTGTACGGGAAGTGGAGGCAAGAATGGAAAAATACGGAAGAACAATGAGAGCGTTATATCCAATTATGTAGGATCGGGTGATGGATATAAAAGTGAAGAATATTATATTTGATAGCATACTGGTACCCACATTGACATATGGAGCAGAAACATGGAGCACTACAACAAGAGAGGAAAAAAGGGATCGAAGCTGCTGAAATGAAGGTGGTTGAGGGACGATAAGTGGAAAGACGAGGAGAGAATAGAGTGAAAGAACGAAATGGGTTAGGGAGAAGAGTTGGTCGTGGTGCCTTGTTGTTGAACAGGATAGATTCGGCGAGACTGAGATAGTGGGGGCATATAGTAAGGATGCCGGAAGAACGAGTCGCGAGTAGAAGGTGGTGGTGGAGAGTGGAGGGAGTAAGGCCGAGAGGAAGACCGAGGGGAAGATGGAAAGATTGCGTGGAGAGAACTCTGAGAAGACTTGCCAGCTGTTGGAGGATGGTTTACTTCTGGAAAGGACTGCGTGGAAATCGATGTTGTCTCCGCTGACAGGCCGTAGGCCTCCCTGAGGGAAGACGTAAGACGAAAAACGTAAGATCATATATAGGTATGACGCCTATAACGCATACAGACTCGCGCGATAGAAATTACCTCCCATTTTGGCATATGGTTGTATTTCAGTGCCTAAATGGTTCGATTTCTCTTTTGCGTTTATAAACACACCCATCCTACAGACAACATCTTACAGACACCACCTTTATCCACATATCATATACACATACTTATATCCACACCCCTCTTCTAGACAACATCTTACAGACATCCTATCACTTATATCCCTTTGTGTGGGAGAGAAAGAATTACCCACATCGTATGTCCTGCTTGTCGTAGAGAGCGACTAAGGGACGGTGGTAGTTGGGTTGGCTGCCCACTACCACTTTTTTTTCCAGGAAGGTAATGCATGCCTCGGAGAAGGTCATGATTGCCGTAAGAGGCCTTCTATCTTACGGCGAAAATGTATGAATCGTATGGATACATGGAGTGTCTGAGGAATAAATATTGAAGAGAAGATGAGAGAGGTTATGGATGTATTTATTTAGAAATGCAAATTTGATTTTCTCGCTGCGACTGAAACAAAGGTGAAAGGAAACTGTGAAATAGAGTGGTGTGGTGTGAAATGTGTTTGTGTTGGTGTGGAAAGGAATGAGAGAGAGGGAGAGAAGGAGTGGCAATTATGATGAGTGACTTGTTTTATAGAGGTATGGTAGATTTTCTGTGTGTGAGTAATAGAATTCTAATGGTTAAATTTAAGTTTCAAATGTCAAGGTATGTTTGGTTGTGACATATGGTTAGGAATCGACCGGGGCCCCGGCCCCGGCCCCGGCCCCATCCCGCCCCGGCCCCGGCCCCGGCCCCGGCCCCGGCCCCGGCCCCGGCCCCCGCCCCGGCCCCGGCCCCGGCCCCAGCCCCGGCCAAAAATCAGGCAAAACCGGGGTTTTCTACAGGGTTAACTGTAAATTTACACTAAATAATAGAGGGTTAAATCAAACAAAATAAAAAAATATATTTTAATTACATTACTCTTTTGTTATAAATTGATTCAAAATATATAAACATACCTAAATATAATAATTTTTTTTTGGTATTTACTATGATTTCAAATTAAAATTGAGACCAAATTATAATTTTTCCGAGTTTTTCACATAAAAATATTCGAAATTTGATATATCAAACGAATTCGGAAAAGGAAATAAATATAATGGTTAAAATATTAATGTATTTATTTATTTAAGTAAATATCTTCAAAAAAATCAAATATTTTCCGAAATCTCTTTTCAAAATTATTTATTTAATTGAATAATATAATAATATATATATATATATATATATATATATATATATATATATATATATATATATATAATATATATATATATATATATAATATTTATATATACTAATATATATATATATATATATATATATTATATATATATATATATAATATAGTATTTATTTTATATATTTAATACAACTTCTTCTTCTAGAAAATCAATTATTTTCTAAAATTTCTTTCGAAAATATTTATTTAATTGAATTAATTAAATGTATTCCTTTTTTATAATTAAATTTATTACTTCATTGACATTATCTTTAATTTCATCCTATTCAGTTTATTGACAGATAATTTTCAACGTGTTTTGACTTAATCATTTTCTTAATTTTAGGCTTCAAACGACAGGTTGTTATTATTTATTTGGTGCCGACCGGCCCCGGCCCCGGCCCCGGCAAAATCCCGCCCCGGTCGGTCACTACATATGGTCCATCTGAGGGTAATGTTGAAGAGATTATCTGAATGACGTTTTGGAATGGGTGGGTAGGAGCTTCAGATTGATTGTGTTGGGTGGCTTAAATGGTTGAATAGGTGATCAAAAAAGGGATGGTATAACAGGTGGCTTTATGGTGTTGGGAGAAAATGAGAATGGGAGGAAGGTGATTCATTTATGTGAGGAGAGAAGGATGTGTGTGAGTAATACTTTCTTTAAACTCAAGATTATTCATAAATTTACTAGAGTTGTTGTAGGTAGAGATGGTATCGAAGTGAAAAGTATGACTGATTTTGTGTTGGAAAGAAGGAGATGTTGAAGTATGTGTTGGATGAAAAATCAGTGAGGAATGGGATTATCAGATCATTATGTTGCTTTATGGAAAATTAAGTTAATGGGGGGCTTGGATGGAGAGGAAGGTGCTAAGAAAAGAAGTGGGTAGAATAATGTGTGAGATGTTAAGTGTACAAGGTAATAAGGATAAGTATTAAAGAGAGCTGGCAAGTAAATCAGTTGAATGTGAGCAAGTTGAAACTGAACAAATCTGGAAGAAAATGAAGGAAGTGGTTGTTAATAGTGCAAAAGAAGTATGCGGATGTGCTAAAGTACGAAGTAAGAATGTTAATAGTGAGTGGTGGAATGAAGAGGTGATGCAAGAGATTAAAAGTAAAAAAGAAGCATGGTTTAATGTACTAAAAGCTAATGATGAAGTTTCAAAAGAAAGATGTTTGAAATTATATAAGGAGGGAAAAAGGATTGCTAAAAGGTGCATACGTAGGAGGGAAAAAGAGGTAAATTAACAGTTTTGTTATATGAAGGACTAGAATGTATATCTGGGACTTACAAGGCAATAGGAAGATCTTCTGGAAGGAAGCGCGAAAGGAAAAGAATGAAAATAAAAAAAATCTGTTAGAATATGAATAGGGATGGTGCTTCCGTAGCATGATAAATAGAAGACGTTATCTTGAGGACAGTGTGGAGGATACAGCGCTTTCGAAATCTCTGGCAATAACATGGCAAGTGATAAAGAGATGATTTATGAGCTGAAGATTGAAGAGAGTCGAAGAAGAATCGTATATATGTATCCTGATCTTGCGGATGCGAGAGTCATCATTTATATTAACTCAGATAGAAGCAGGTGAGGTATAATCTGCAGGCATAGATGAAACAACTGGTGAAATTATCAAGAACGAAGGCGAGTTGATGATTGATTAGATTTGGAAGCAATGTAAAAAGGCGTTTATGGAGGGTATAGTTCCGACGGATTGGAGGAGAGCAGTAATTGTACCCTTATATAAAGTTAAGGGGATAAGGGTCAACTGTAGATTTATAGGATTAGTTTGATTGAGAGTATGTAAATGAAGAATATTGCTGGTATTTGTGATCGAAAGAGTGCGTCGAGTGGACTGAAGGACTGATTTGTGAAGAACAAGGTGCGTTTAGAAGTGGTAGAGATGTGTGAATCAAATCTTTACATTGAAACAAATGATTGAGTAAATGAGAGAGAAGAAAAATAAATTGTATTTAGGTTTTATGGATTTGCAACAGACCTACGAAAGGATTAATAGGAGAGCTCAATGGCAGATGTTAGTGATATATGGTGTTGGTGGTTCGCTTCTGTATGGAATCAAAATATGTATGAATGGACAGTGAAGCGTAAGAATAAATGGAGTCGAAAGTGATTGGTTTAATATTAAAACGGATTGAGACAGGGATGTGTGTTATTCCTTGGTTATTAAATTTGCATATGGATAGGGTTATGAAAAAATTAGAGGTGGGTGTGGCAGGAGAAGGTGTTAGAAAGATGGAGATTGGAAGAGAGTGGAAGGTGCCCTGCTTATTATATGCGGCTAATTTGATATTTTTGTGGCGAATCTGAAGAGGGTTTGAGAGGATTGGTAGAGAGATTTGGCAGAGTGTGTAAAAAGGAGGGGTTTGAAAGTAAACGTAGGTAAGAGTAAGGTTATGGTTGTGAGTGAGGACAGTCCTCGGTATGAACTATGCTAGATTAATGAGCAAGCTGGACAAATTTCCGGAGTTTAAAAATATTTAGGATAATATGTTGGATGGAAAGGGAACAAATGATGCAGAGTGTAGTAGGAAAGTTGTGAATGGTAGGAAGGTGGCTGGTGCAATAAAATCGTTGGTGAATGCAAAGGGACTAAGTTTGAGTGCGCTAGGCTCTTACATAAGGGTATGTTGTTACCTGTGTCAATCTATAGTAGTGAGACTATGGTCTGGAATAAGAGGTATAGATCTAAAGTTCAATGTGTTCAGATGGACAATCTTAGGGTGCGTGTTTCCTGTTGTCGGTTACGACAGGAAATATTAAATGAGGGGAATGAACGTATGAGAGAGTTGTGTGGCGTGAAGAAAGGAGTAAATGAGAGAATAAATTAACGTACGTTGAGATGGTTTGGTCATGTAGAAAGAATGGATGATAGTCGGTTGGTTAAAGGAATGTATATTCTTGAGTGTGCTGGGAATCGATCGGCTGGGAGACCAAAGGAAAAGTGGATTGAATCAGTAAAGGAATGCCTGGAGGAGAGAAATGTGAGTTTGGCAAAGGCGAGATGAAAATTGCATAATAAGAGTGAATGGCGTGGTTTTGTAAATGGGTATGGTTGTGGCCCATCTTGGCTAATTGATGAACACCACATTGACGAGTTGCTATAGTGAGGGTCCGTCACGGTCCTGTGAAGCTCTAGTTTGGATTTTCTGACAGCGACGAGTTCTCACTAAAAGGTATAAATGGGCGGTAAGGCTGGGTTTTTTTTTCGACTTGCGTCATATTCTACTTCCACTTTTCTGAATCCGGTGCATGTTACTCAAATTACCCCAAGTCTTGGGGAAAGAAGGTGATTGATGATGATGATGCTATATATATATATATATATATATATATATATTTAGTTTTATATATATATATATATTATATATATATATATATATATATATATATATTATATATATATATATAATATAAATATATATTATATATATATTATATATATATATATATATATATATATATATATATATATATAATATATATATGGTATATGTATATATATATTATATATATATATATATATATATAATATATATATATATATATATATATATATATATATATATATACATAGTATATAATATATATATTATTATATATATATTATATTATATATATCATATATATATATATATATATATATATATAATATATATATATAATATATATAATATAATATATATATTATATATATATATATCGGTTAGATTTTATTTATATATATATATATATATATATATATATATATATATATATATATATATATATATATATATATATATATATATATATATATATATATTATATATTTTTTATTTATATATATATATTATAAAATATATATATATAAATGTATATATATAGATTAGTATAGGGTATATATATATATATATATTATATATATATATATATACTATATATAATATATATATATAAATATACTATATTATATATACTATTATATAACTGTTGTTTCTTAATGATTAATGAACTTTTCTCCACATAATTATGGGGGGATTGATTAAGAAGTTACTTTCAACGTAGTGGCTTTATTAGGATGGTAATTTGATAATGACAAATATGGTTTTAATCAGATAATTAAATAGGATATGATTAGGCACTAATCGTCGTTAGTAATATAATAAAATACACATATAACTAACAGTGATAGATTGGGCACGATTCCTATTCTACAATAGCCTTCCGGCGTTGGGTATGAACTCACAACTTTCTTAGAGCATCCTCACGCTATGAGGGCTTCCACAATACTCCCCCACGGAGTAATACACCCTTCTCGTGTGAGGGCTGAACTAAGACTCTCGTTCTGGCGTCTCTTTCTCCCGAAGGGGAAAGAGATGCCAGACGATTAAAATTTGATACAATACATACGGTATGAAAGTATGAAGGATTTCACCAGAGATTGAAGGTGTATGCCTGAGACCGGCAAATGGCCTCTTACAGAGTTGCATACCCTATAATGACAATGCATGCTATTGTCTTACAAAGATTCCCTAATCAATTTTCAGTGTAGAATTTGGTGATCTCGGACATGTGACAAGGATTGGCGGCCTCAGTAAATCAAGGTGACGCCTTGATTTCTGTTTTCACCGACATCCTTTACCCAACCTTCTGATTAATAACTAACATGCTGGGAGAAAGAGGGAGGAAAAGAATGGAAGCACTAATTAGAAAGAGAAGGAAAACATTATAAAAATAAGAGCTCGTATAACGACATTTTCATAATTACGTATGTAACCTTCGTCAGAGATACCTGGTTTTTCTCTGTATTTTTGTTTCAATTTTCTACCCATTTCTTATCGTTCCCTTCGTTTCTCGTCTTGAATTTACCCTTCAATATCACACTCCCAAACGCGAAATTGATGTCTCCTTAATTAATCCAATTAATTTCAGGAACCTTTCCGGTAAGCTGGCTTCTTATTAACCTTGAATCATTGAATGCATTTCAGATTCATCCATCTCACACTTGGGAATCTTCCCCTGAATGGCAAAGTTCAAAATGATATTCCTATCCTTCCTTCTTCGATGCGTTATCAATTCTATTTTGGTTCTTTCATTCGAAGGTCGTTTCCATAGTAACCAAGTTGTACGTTTTGGGATTTTCATGGTTGATTTGACAGATGGGTTCCCATAGCGACGGGCAGAGACGTTTGTATTTACTTTTTGAATGGGCCGATTATTCTCGTAAAATAGAGAGAGAGTGTTGCCTTTTCGTGGGCGTTCATTTTTTTTTTTTCATGGATGTTTACATTTTTAATATTGTTCAGATCATGTTAATATTAAAAGAAAGATTTAGACTACGAGAGTAAGGTGTTTGAAAAAGAAAAGGGAGTTGATCTTATTACTAGCATGCGAAATAAATTGGCTTATAAATTTATAATTTTTAAGACGAGCTTTGTGCCATACAGTTCAAGGTTTGCATTTTGTTCCTACGCTAATTGCGCGCGCAGCTGGCGGTTTCATGTACATTGATATAGTTTGAGCAGGTCCCGTTAGAGGGCTACGTAGCTTTGACAACTGTTTATTTTACAAATTTTATCATCTTTGATATATAAAAAAATATATAATTTTTCTAAAATATAGAATATATTTTTATATGTAATTTATTCATGGAATGATAGTTCTTTAAAAATTTTTATTTTCCTCTATATAAAGTCAATATATTTTTAGAAATATTAGTGTGCCATTTCAATTTCGTTTTCTATCGTTCGGAGGGGCTGTACCATATGGTCTCTTTCCCTGAACTTTCAAATTTTTGAAAAGTCATTAAAATAAAGTACATTATATTTTCATTCAAATACACCGATCACCGAAGAAAATTTTTAATTTTTAATAAGATCAATGATCATTCAATATAATAGTTATTTTTGATGGCTAACTATTGATGGAAATTAGATGACATTTAATTTTAAAGTTGATAAAGGTTTTCAAAAAAAGTAGGTTTAAAATTTCGGAGACAAGCTACTCGGTCATTCTTATTCATGAGATTCGTTCAGAGAGCGATAGCGCTTAAACACTAAATTTTCTCCGAATCATTTTTTTTTCATGATTTTGGAATTTCCAGAGCAAATTTGCCTCCAACATTTTTCTTCCACTTTATTTGAAAATATTCTATCGACTTTATGCATTCTAGCGTAGATATCTTTGGCTTCCTTTCCACAAGCCACTCCGTCATTTCAACTCGTCAGCCAAAATGGCGGGATTGCCTGTTCGAAAAGTTGCCGCGAAATCTCGCCAGAATGTAGAGAGTCACTTTTAAATAAATTAGTTTGATATATTTATTTATTGTATATTTTAGTAACAACTTTTATGAATTTTTAATTGAATTTATTAACTAATATGAAGAAACTTTCATTTAAAATTTCTAAGCATTTAGATTTTTATTTGTAAGAACTGACACGTTGTAGCTTTCATATTTATTCATATAGCGATCGATGGCAACTCGAGGGTTGGAATTCGTTTGCCGTTTGAAATTTTAGACTATTAAAAATCTTTTAATGACTAGCCTGTAATAATTATCAGATATAAATAAATGTATATTGACATGCAACAAGAGATATTATATGTAAGACAAAGCACTTCACCAATTTTGGAAACTTTTAATTTACATTTGCCGTTTTTGGCTTCATTTTTTTGATATAACATTTGTATTACTTTGAAATGTTTTATCACATTGGAACATTTTTAAATTTGGTTGTTGTTGTCGGAGTTTTAGTTATTATTTTTAACACTAGGAGGCGCATGCATGCCTTTACATAGATTTATAGTGGTTCATTTGATCATACTTTCCTTACATAGGTTCATAATTTTTCACTTTATTGTCATTTTCCATTGTTTGCACATTTGTCACTATCAATATTGTTATTATTATTATTTTTATTTTTAATTATTATTATCATTATTATTATTATTATTATTATTATTATTATTATTATTATTATTATTATTATTATTATTATTATTATTATTATTATTATTATTATTATTAGTAGTAGTAGTAGTAGTAGTAGTAGTAGTAGTAGTAATTTTTTCACTATTTTTATTATTGTTTTTATTTTTATTATTTAGTTATAGTGGTGGTGGTCTTTGTGGTAGTAGTTATTGACTACTATTTATGATTTTCTGTTTATTTCTGTTTTTAGCATTTATTTTTCTAATTACACTTATTTCTGCACCACTAGGTTTTAAAATTTGTTTACAAGTATTTTTCATTTATTTTGAAAGGTTGTAGATTCTTTTTCTTGGGTGAACAGCGGTCTCTCATTTCTCTTTTTTTTTTTTTTTTTTTTTTTTCGAGGTGTGAGGCGGGGTTGTTACCGACCGTTGTTCTTTGTTTTTCTTTTATTTTCTAATTCTTGATTCTGTACAGGGTGTCTGCCATGTGAGTAAGTGTGTGTATACTTACACCTTCTGTGATTTCGTTTAAATTTTGGGACACAGAGGGAGGCAGCTTGTTTAAAAAGTATTCTTTCGCTAAAGTTTGTTGTTTTTTGAAAAGGTTTTGCGCGGTTTCTTCACCAATGATCTTCCTTATGCGCGCCACAAATTCACTTGGGAGTTCACCTGTACGCATTTTTTCTTGAAGGACATTTCGTATGTTTTGATCTTTTGATGTTGCGTAGGTTCCTTTTATGGTTTCCACCAACTTTTTAAAGGTGTTATTTTTGATTGGGGTTTTGATAGTGGCTAACAAAGGAATCGGGAGCATTGGTGCTATTAATCTTAATTTTTCTTGGCCACTTTTTATTTTGTGAAGTTTAAATATATTGTTCACTGCCATTATCCAAATTTGTGCATCGTTTTTAGGAAAATTTGGAAGTCTAATCGAATGCGCAAACTTGCTTTGCGTTTTGTGGGAAGATGCCGGAGCGGATCTCAACTCAGCCTCTGAGGAAGAAACAGATGGCTTTCCGTCATCATGCGAGGGTGGCATTCGTTGGGGGATTTGAGTCTTCCCCTTCCCTCTTTTTGAAGTGTTTTTCGCCTTAGTCTTAAGACTTAACTTCTTTGTTGACACCATTTTTGTAGCCTGTTGTTACCGACTGTGTTTTGGCGTAGTCTTTGAGTCAACTTAGGCGTTTGAATTAAGCCTAATGTCAAGAGCTTGATTTTGAACTCTCAAACTTTCGAAATAGCAACGGTTTTTTTCTGTTACTATCCGAGTTGTTCTAATAACGACTTTGCTTTCTTATTTTCAAATGAGGTTAATAAGAAGCTTATTCTTCACGTATTGACTCAAATAATTTATTTAATTTGTCAAATATCATCAATTTAGCACTGAAATCCGAGAAAGTAACTGATTTTTTTTTTTTTTTCGATTAATTTGAAATTTTTGGCAATTTAGGCACTATCTGACTCCAAATTAGGGGTTTTCGCTCCCTGTCGCTCCTGGGGTTACCAGGAGACCTTTTCGTGTCACTCCGGGCTGTCGCCAGAGATGTCTAGGCCGAAATCACTTCGGCTATCTAATGATTAATGGACTTTCATCCACTAATTATGGGGGGATTGATTAAGAAGTTACTTTCAACGTAGTGGCTTTATTAGGATGGTAATTTGATAATGACAAATATGGTTTTAATCAGATAATTAAATAGGATATGATTAGGCACTAATCGTCGTTAGTAATATAATAAAATACACATATAACTAACAGTGATAGATTGGGCACGATTCCTATTCTACAATAGCCTTCCGGCGTTGGGTATGAACTCACAACTTTCTTAGAGCATCCTCACGCTATGAGGGCTTCCACAATACTCCCCCACGGAATAATACACCCTTCTCGTGTGAGGGCTGAACTAAGACTCTCGTTCTGGCGTCTCTTTCTCCCGAAGGGGAAAGAGATGCCAGACGATTAAAATTTGATACAATACATACGGTATGAAAGTATGAAGGATTTCACCAGAGATTGAAGGTGTATGCCTGAGACCGGCAAATGGCCTCTTACAGAGTTGCATACCCTCTAATGACAATGCATGCTATTGTCTTACAAAGATTCCCTAATCAGTTTTCAGTGTATATATATATATATATATATATATATATATATATATAATATATATATATATTATATATATATATATATATATATATATATTATATTATATAATATATATATATATATATATATATATATATATATATATATATGGGTAAAAGTTACTTTAACGCCCACACGGAACGGGAGCTCGGATCAAAAAAAAATTTTCTACAGGTAGCGTCTATGATACATAAATAGACGTTTTAGGTACGAAATGAAAAAAAAAAAATAATAAAAAAAAAAATCATCAATCTTATACAAACTACCAATAGCTACAGCGAAAAGAATACATATTGGAATCCTGGTAAAATTTTAGTAAGGGAAAAAAAACTAAAGAATACCCCAAGGGTAACCGCACCGATGGCAGGAGTCGTTGCTCGGCCTTCGGGGAACTACGGGGTAGAGACTAATTCCCCCCCTCCGGGAGGGTCTCCGGAACCCCCCGCTCTTTGGTATTTGGTTGTCGCTGGTGTTCCTCCGCCCCTCCCCCTACGGGGTATGGAAACGTCCCCCCCTGTGTTCCCCGTCGGCTCGATCCCCCTACATTGCCGTGTAATACCTTTACAAATAATATAATAATAATATATATATATATATTTCGCCCCTAAAAAGGTGTAAAAAAAAAAAAAAAAAAAAAAAAAAAAAAAAAAAAATTAATTTCGACCCTAGAAATCTATTTATGTATCATAGATGCTACCTGTGAAAAATTTTTTTTTGATCCGAGCCCCGTTCCGTGTGGGCGTTAAGTAACTTTGTCCATATATATATATATATATATATATTATATTATATATAATATATATATATATATATATATATATATATATATATATTATATATATATATATATATATATATATATATATATATATATATATATATATATATATATATATATATATATATATATTTCAGGGGCGGTCATTATATTTAGGCTAGGTATGCGCAGCTTACCCAAATGAAATGGATCTGACGATGCATATATTTCTTTTAATATTTTTTAGAATTTTGAAATCTAATTTTATCTAATATAAGCAACGTTGACAAGATATTTCAAAGGTTAACTAAAAGGACATATTTTCTCGGTCGGCGAATGCGTGGAAGATGTAATTTTTCTTTTATATTATAATATTAAACTGATGTGAAAGCTATTTTACGTTTAACTTTTCATTATTCCCTGTTGCGTTTTTGCATAACATGTTTAAAAAATATATGTTTATAAATAATATGTTAATATGTTAATAGTAAATTATAATTTTGCAGCAAACAATATTTAATAAAATAAATAAAAATAACAAAGAAATTAATAAAATACTTAATAACTTTACGAAAAATGAAAAAAAAAGAAAAATTTGAAATACTTTAGTTATCCATTCATTTCAATTTTATTTTAAAGAAAATTTATAATTTAGGAAAAACGTATATATATATATATATATATATATATATATATATATATATATATATATATATATATATATATATATATATATATATATATATATATATATATATATATATATATATATATATATATATATATTAATTGAGTACACCCCTAATAGATTAGGGCTCTGCTCGTGAGGCGGTGAGATGTTTATATATATATATATATATATATATATATATATAATATATATATATATATATATATATATATATATATATATATATATATTTAAGAATATATATATATATATATATATATATATATATATATATATATTTATATATTTAAATATATATATATATCTATATAAAAATAAATATATATATATATATAACTAAATATATATATATATATATATATATATATATATATATATATATATATATATATATATATATATATATATATATATACTATATATATATATATATATATATATATATATATATATATATATATACCAGGCCGTAGCCAGAATTTTTTTCGGGAGGGGGCTGCGACTTTCGCAAGTGGTTACATTTCAAATGAAGTTGAATTATATATATATATATATATATATATATATATATATATATATATATATATATATATATATATATATATATATATATATATATATATATATATATATATATATATATATAACATATATATATTTCATTTTCCTCTCCCCCCAAGACTGGGGTAAGGTGCGTGACGAGCATCGAAAAAGAGAAGTAGTAGAAGAATATGACACAAGTCGAAAAGCCCAGCCTTACCGCCCCTCTATATCTACTAGTGAGAATTCGTCGCAGTCAGAAAATCCACCCTAGAGCTTCACGGGACCGCGACGGACCCTCAATATGGCATATCGTCAAGTGTAGGGTTCATCCCCTGGCCCAGGTGGGCCACAACCTTACCCCCTCACAAAAACCCGCCATTCACTCCTATTATGCACCTTTATTCTCGCCTCTGCCAAACTCACATTTCTCTCCTTCAGACATTCGTTTACTGACTCAATCCACTTTTCTTCGGTCTCCCAGCCGGTCGATTCCCAACACACTCACCACTATACATCCGCTTAACCAACCAACTATCATTCATCCTTTCCACATGACCAAACCATCTCAACGTACTTTCATTTATTCTATCATTTACCCCTTTCTTCAAACCACATTACTCTCTAATACGTTCATTCCTCATTATATCAATTCTTTTCACACCTAACACGCCCTTAAGATTGTCCATCTGAACACGTTGAACTTTAGATCTATACCTCTTATTTCAGACCATAGTTTCATTACTATACATTAACACAGGTAACAACATACTCTCATGTAAGACCCTAGCGTACTCAAGACTTAGTCCCTTTACATCCACAAACGATTTAATTGCACCAGCCACCTTCCTATCATTCACAACTTTCCTACTGCACTCTGCATCATCCGTTCCCTTTTCATCCAACATATATCCTAAATATTTAAACTCAGACACTTGTTCCAGCTGCTCACCATCTAACATAACTTCACACTGAGGTCTGTCCTCACTCACAACCATAACCTTACTCCTATCTATGTTTACTTTCAAACCCATCCTTTTGCACACCCTACCAAATCTCTCGACCAATCCTCTCAAACTCTTTTCAGATTCCCCACACGAAACCAAATCATCCGCATGTAATAGGTAGGGCACCCTCCACTCCCCTCCATTCTCCACCATTCTAACACTATTTCCTGCCACCCCCATCTCTAATTCTTTCATAACCCCATCCATATACAAATTGAATAACCAAGGGGACATAACTCATCCCTTCTTCACTCCGCTATTAAAATCAAACCAATTATTTTTGACACCATTTATTCTTACACACGCTTCGCTATCCTCATACATACTTTTGATCCATTCAGAAGCCTACCACCAACACTATATATTACTAGAGCCTCTCTATCAATCCTATCATACGCCTGTTGCAAATCCATAAAACCTAAATACAATTTATTCTTCTTCTCCCTCATTTTCTCAGTCCTTTGTTTTAATGTAAAGATTTGATCCACATCTCTCCCCCCCCTAACCCCCCCTTGTTCTTCACCAATCAGTCCTTCAGTCGCTCGACGCAGTCTTTCGACTAAAATACCAGCATATATCTTCCCTACAACACTCAATAAACTAATTCCTCTATAATTCCTACAGTTCTCCTTATCTCCCTTACCCCTATATAAGGGTACTATTACTGCTCTGTACCCTCCATAAACGTTTTATTACACAACTTCCAAATCCAATCAATCACCATCTCACCTCCGTTCTTGATCATTTCCCCAGGAATTTCATCTATACCTGCATTACCATTCTTCAACTTTCTCACACTACCCATTATATATATATATATATATATATATATATATATATATATATATATATATATATATATATATATATATATATATATATATATATATATATATATATATATATATATATATATATATATATTTTTTATATATATATATATATATATATATATATATATATATATATATATATATATATATATATATATATATATATATATATATATATATATATATATATATATATATATATATATATATATATATATATATATATATATATATATATATATATATATATATATATATATATATATATATATATATATATTTTTTATATATATATATATATTTTTTTATATATATATAATAAATAATATAATAATAATATAATAATAATATAATAATAATATAATAAAATTATATATATATATATATATATATATATATATATATATATATATATATATATATATATATATATATATATATATATATATATATATATATAATTCTTAC
>JABUQX010003718.1:15000-20000 GCA_015478945.1 Trachelipus rathkii | reverse complement strand
TGGTATATTAGTAATGGCTGAGACAGGGTCTCTGCGCAGTACCCTTGTGGGTGGTCTTGGGTTCTGCTTGTGTTCCGACGCGGTTTGCCATACTGGCCGTCCGTCAGTTTGTCTGGCCACGGCGAAGGAATCTCTGTAATGTTTTTTCTAACATTTCGGCAGAGATGCTTCCTGACAGCGACGATCGTGGCCATCCGGACTTTGCATATGAGGTGTGGAGGTGATGATTATCAGATTGGAGTGTAGATTTATGGATTATATCGGAATTGTATTTGGTCGCAGCCTTTTCACAATGGTTTGAGTCTAGAATGTATTTTCTTGGTTCGGTCGATTCTCTCTTAGTTTCGTACGAGAGACTTTCCGCCGAGCTGTTCGAGCTCCAGTTACTCCTATATTATGAGGAATATTAATCTACTTGGTGAGTGATCTGCGCGAGGCAGTTTCTCTTTTGCTCGTAGTTTCGGATTAGCAATCAGGACTATTCATGGGCTTTTTCTGCGAGGGGATTAGGATAGATCGGGCGGCTAGTTTGTGTACTGCCGAGTGTTGCCTTTGGATTGTTTGTTTGTTTTTTGTTGCCGGGTCTTTGGCTTGTTAGAACTTGCGGCGCTCCTCAATATGATCCAAGAGATTGGCGACTCTTCATAGACAGTAGCAAGCGTTTTCTATGAAGAGTGTGCTATTTGATCAACAACTCGAGGATTAGCGAGTTTCGGCCTCAATTCCTTTTCTTTGTCTTGCTA
Organism: Trachelipus rathkii; assembly: GCA_015478945.1. Classification (NCBI taxonomy): domain Eukaryota; kingdom Metazoa; phylum Arthropoda; class Malacostraca; order Isopoda; family Trachelipodidae; genus Trachelipus; species Trachelipus rathkii. The sequence continues at coordinate 19,257 of JABUQX010003718.1, read as the reverse complement.
CTCGTAACACAACTCTCAAAGGAGAAATTATTGAGCATTGTCTAAGTTATCGTTTCTCGACTAAAATCTGCAATATTCATGTTCAAGCAACGCAAAGTGGGGCTCGATTGCTGCGTCGACTTAAGTTATGGTTGAATCTTTCTACTTTGTCATGTCAGGGTGGGGTTCCGGGTCACAAATGTAGCCCATTCTATGCTTTTATATATGTGTGGGAAAGTCGAGACAGAGCCCAGCACTATGTGAAGAAAGAGTGGGCGCGAGAGCAGTTAGTACCTGGGGCCAGCAACATCATAAACGAACCTCTTGTTGACCGGGAAAAGATTTTGTTTCCACCGCTTCACATCAAGCTTGGGTTAATGAAACAGTTCACGCGCGCTCTGGACAAGGATGGGAGGTGCTTCAACTACCTGTGCCGAGCCTTCCCTGGAGTCACCATTGAGAAGCTGAAGGCCGGCATTTTCGATGGCTTCACAGATACGGCAGCTCATCAAGGACACAGAGTTCGAAAACTCCAATGAACACGCTAAGGTGCACCGCTGGAGGTCGTTTTGCAGGTGGTGAATCATACTTCTGGGGAACAAGAAGCAGCAACTACGGCAACTACTCATTCAACAGCAATGATTAAAGAAACTTCAAAAACTCGGGTGTTTGAAATGAGTTATAAAGATGCATTTCCTGTTTCTCACACATGGAAAGGGTTTCCTGAAACCTTGGTGCAGGTAGCGTACGATGCAGGGGTAGAACGGTTCCATCAAGGACATGCGTCAAATGGAGTGAGAGGTAACCAGGGGACGGTGGACGCGTCTGCTTCGCGGACTTAACTGCCGGTCGCTGAAGAGGAGACAACCCAGCAGCTGCTCACTACACTTGGAAATCGAGGAATTACGGGGATTTACCCGTTGATACTCTGAACTTTTGTGTTCACGTAATCAGCTCATGTACATGTATTAATTACTATCAATATTGTAATCGAGTATTTAATAAATGAATGAATTTGGATACGTTGACTTTTATTTACCCATGAAAACGGAAAAACCGAATGTTTATGATCCTCAGGAATTGGGTTTTTTGGACGAAAAAAAGTTTTTTTCTTAAATGTCTGTAACGAACAAACCAGACCTGATTGAAAAAAACAAAGGGCATTTTCGGACTCAGCGCATTTCAAATAGTCTAATTCCGCTGGAAAACCCTCTGGATCTGTATGTATTTTCCAAAAAAAAATTTTTTGTTACCTTTTTGGGGCATGTGGGTTTGTTATGTGATTGAGAGTGTAATAATATAATTTATGTCTAGAATAATAATAATAAATAATAATTTATATGTAATCAGATGAATGTTTTAATTTATAGGATTAGTATTATTATAGATCAGGGAGCTAATATATATATAATAATAGTACTTTCGAAAAGAAAATAATACTTAATAACAATAATAATCTAATAGTAATCTAATTTTAATTTTATAAATAATTTATAAATTATTATATGTAATTAAGATATATTTTTAATAATCAAATAGTCAAAAAAATCAAAACTAACTTTATTCTCACAAAATAATACATATTTGTTATTTGCTTACAGAATTAAATATTTAATATAATATAAATAGTATAAGAAAAGGCCTACTAGGGACGTTTTCGCCATTGAGCCAAAAAATATATAGTATACTAATATACTTTTGTAAATAAATAAAGAATTAATTTAATTATTTTAGTAAATATAGTTATAGGAAATAATTATGAATAAATAAAATAAAAAAAATAATAATAAAAATAATATAATAATAATAATAATAATAATAAATAATAATAATAATAATATATAATAACATATAATAATATTAATATTCTTATGAAAAACCCAAATATTTTAATTTTAATATAATTAAAATAAGAAATTATTATAATAATATATCAGATTTAGGAATAATAATTTTTTCGTGCTAATAATTAATATAATAATAACAATAAATAATAATTAATAATAATAATAATAATAATAATTACTAATAATTAGTAATAATTAATGAATAATAATAATATAATAATTATATACATAATAAATAATAAATAATAAATAATAATAAAATAATAATAATAAATAATAATTAATAATAATAGTAATAATAATAATAAAATAATTTATTAATAATATTAATAATAATATTATATATAATAATAATAATAATACTGAATAATAATAATAATAATAATAATAAATATATAATAATTAATAATAATAATAATAATACAAATAAATATATCAATAATAATAATAATAAATAATATAAATAATAATAATAATAATAATAATAATTTTAATTAAATAATTATTTATATTATAATAATAATATAATATAGATAATAATAATGAATTAATAATTTAATAATAATAGATCTGACCAACTTATATAATTGAATAATTTAATAATAATAACATCATAATAAGATTATGGGGAATTTTGATATGATTGGATATAAATAATCTGAAGTGGTAATAAATAATAATAAAATATTAAATTATAATAAATAATAATTAATTTTGAATAATAATAATACATAAGTTATATTAATAGATCATAATAGATAATAATAATATTGTGAGAGGATAATAGATTATATTCAATATAATAGATAGGATGTATATAGATTATTTTAGATGTTATATCTGGTGATAGGTATATATTTCATAGTAGAGTTTGGTCGGAATAATGAGGTACTTAATAATATAAGCAAGTTAGAATAGTATTTGAGTATTATAATTAACAATAGATATTGTGATTGCAAATGGTTAATATACAATAATATTATATAGATGAGTTATATTAATTAGTCAGTTTGAACAACACTAACACTAAATTGCCTATATCGGATTTTTGAGTGATGAAGAAACATTTATATTTCATTCAGAGAAATTTTACTTCGTCAATAATGTGTATTAAAAATAAAATATATTACTGTTTTTAAAAATAAAATAATATTAAATATATAATAATAATAATAATAAAAATTAATAATTTAATAATAATAATTAATAATAAATAATAATATAATTATAATAATAATATATTTAATAATAATATAATTATAAATATATAATAATAATAATAATATAATAATAATACTTTATAATAATATATAATAAATATATAATAATATATATAATAATAATTAAATAATAATAATAATAATAATAATATAATATAATAATAATAATAATAATAATTTAATAATAATGGTAATAAATAAATTAATAATAATATAATAATAATAATAATAATAATATATTAATAATAATAATAAATTAATTTGAATAATTAATAATAATTATAATAATAATAATAATATTAATAATAATAATAATAATAATAATTTAATAATAATATAATAATACATAATAATAATTTAAAATAATAATAACGAATAATATTATAATAATAATAATAATAATAATATAATAATAATAAAATTAATAATTAATAATAAAATATAAATAAAATAAATAAATAATAATAATAATAATATTTAATAGTAATTAATAATAATAAATAATAATATATTATATAATATTTTAATAATCAATTAATAATAATATATAATAATAATGATTAATAATAATTAATAAAATAATAATAATATATAATAATAATAATAATAATAATAATATATTTATATGATTAAGAATGAGGATGGGGTCAATCATATTAGGAACGGCAGCGAAGACATCGTCTACATAACGGAGCCATATGAATGATAAGATATAATAATGTGTGTAGTATGTAGATTGGATGAGTAGTATAATGAATAGATTAATTTATTAGTTCATAAATAGTTATAATAAGTAATACATAATAATAAGTAGTAAATATATATATATATATTATAATAATAATCATAATATATAATAATAATAATATAATAATAATATATAATTATAATTATTTAATAACTAAATTAATAATAATATAATAGATTTATTAGATAAGTAATTATATGTAATAATTTATGGATTGAATTTAAGTATTAATATATTTAAATAAGGTGAGAGTGAGATAATAGTTTTTATATGAGTAAAATATTAATAATTGAGTAATATATAATAATTGATGATATAAAATAATAATAATAATAAAATCAATATGAGTAATTATATATTTAGAATATATAAGTAATATTATGATATAATTTATAAATAATAGAATGATTATTATAGATAGTAGAATATTTATAAGATAATAAATAATTAATTAGATAATAAT
>JABUQX010003718.1:5000-10000 GCA_015478945.1 Trachelipus rathkii | reverse complement strand
ACCTTCTCTCCCCAAGACTGGGGTAAGGTGCGTAACCGGAAAAAAAGAAAAGTAGTAGAAGAATATGACGCAAGTCAAAAAGAAAGGCCAGCCTTACCGCCTCCTGTATACCTATTAGTGAGAAGTTGTCGCAGTCAGAAAATCCAACCTAGAGATTCACTGGACCGCGACGGGCCCTCACTATGGTATCTCGTCAATGTGTTTTCATTCCTTGGCCCAGGTGGACCACAACTATACACCCTCACAAGACCCCGCTATTCACTTTTATTATGCACCTTTCTTCTCGCCTCTGCAAACTCACATTTTTTTCCTCCAGGCATTCCTTTACTGATTCAATCCACTTTTGCTTCGGTCTCCCAGCCGGTAGATTTCCAGCACACTCACCACTATACATCCGTTTAACCAACCGGCTATCATCCATCCTTTCCACATGACCAAACCATCTCAACGTACTTTCATTTTTTCTCTCATTTACCCCTTTGCTCACACCACACAACTCTCTAATACGTTCATTGCTCATTTTATCAATTCTTCTCACACTAAACACGCCCCTAAGATTGTCCATCTGAACACATTGTACTTTAGATCTATACCTCTTATTCCAGACCATAGTCTCACTACTATACGTTAACCTAGGTAACAACATACCCTCATGTAAGACTCTAGTGCACCCAAGACTTAGTCCTTTTACATCCACCAACGATTAAACTGCACCAGCCACTTCCTACTATTCACAACTTTCCTACTACACTCTGCATCATCCGTTCCCTTTTCATCCAACATATATGTTAAATATTTAAAAACTCAGACCCTTGTTCCAGCTGCTCACCATCTAACATAACTTCTCATCGAAGACTATACTCATTCACAGCCATAACCATACTCATATCTGCGTTTACTTTCTAACCTCTAATTTTACAAACCCTGCCAAATATCTCCACCAATCCTCTCAAACTCTCTTCAAATTTGCAATACAAAACCAGATCATCAGCATATAATAGGTAGCGAACCCTCCACTCTCTTCCATTCTCCGTCATTCCAACACCATCCCCTGCCACCCCAACTCTAATTCTTTCACAACCCCATCCATATAGAAATTGAATAACAAAGGAGACATAACATATCCCTGCCTCACTCCGCTATTAATATTAAACAAAACGTTTCGACTCCTGTTATGTCTTACACACGCTTGCACTATCGGCATAACCATGATTTTGGTTCCCATTCAGCAACTTACACAAACACCCGCCATAGACGCTTCCGCTTTTTAAATCTTATCATACGCCTGTAGCAAAATCCATTAAACCTAAAATACAATTTACTTCTCTTCTCCTCATTTTCTCACCAATCATTTGTTTCAAGTGTAAAGATTTGATCCACACATTCTGTACCACTTCTAAAGGCACTTTGCTCTTCACTAATCAGTCCTTCAATCACTCGACGCACTCTTTTGACCAAAATACCAGCATATCTCTTCCCTACAGCACTCAATAAACTAATTCCCTTAAAATTCCTACAGTTACCCTTATCCCCTTTTCCCTTATATAGGGGTACTATTACTGCTTTCCTCCAATCCCTCGGAACTATACCCTCCATAAAAGCTTTGTTACACAACTTCCAAGTCCAATCAATCGCCGTCTCGCCTCCGTTCTTGATAATTTCACTAGTAATTTCATCTATACCTGCAATTTTACCATTCTTCAACCTTATCACTCTACCGATTATCTCCTCCTTACTAATGACTTTATCCCCAAAATACCCATTCCTTCTTGCGCCATCAAACCCACACACATTCACTATCACCTCTTCATTACGCCAATGTTATGAAGATTTTCGAAGTGATTCCTCCACACTCCCCTCACATCCATTTAATTTTTTTTAACACTTTTCACCACCACTCACGGGCAGAGCCCTATTCAAGGAGTTGGTGTTGTAAGTTTAAAAGCTCACCCTCTAGCGCAAATTACGCAGGCTTTAAAGTGAGGGAGATTGAATTCAGCAGGAAACATAGAAGATGGAAGAGAACTCCACAGAGCAGAGGCGGCAAGGAGTTACCAAAAGTTACCAATATCAACACAAAACTCGTGCACAGACACAGCACCCCTTGTGCTACAAGGGCGTCGTAAGTGCGGTGGTGCGCGATTGATAAGTTCCCTCGAGCACCTGCCACTGCGGAACCTATACAAAAGAGATAAAGCACCAACATCAAGTCACAAAGATAGAGGGTCAAGTGAACTGGAAGGTAAAGAACAGGTCATAAGCCTTTGGCCTTTGACTCGACCCTGTCAAAAAGCCGGGTGAAACCAGAGCCCCCTAGATATGAGAGCAGTACTCCATACAAAGGCGGATGAGATCCTTGTATAGTTGGAGTAACTGAGAAGAGGAAAAACGTCTAAGCAGAACTCCCCAGTTTCTTTAAGGCCTTCTTACCAACCGTTGTGATGTGAGGTTTCCAAGAAATTTTTTTGTTTATGTTAAGGCCAAGAGAATTAAAAGAAATTTTTTTGTTTATGTTAAGGCCAAGGATGTTTATATTTTCAACAGGAGAGAAGAGAGAACAGTCGGAAGAGACATGAAAGTTAGAAAGTGTTTTAGAAAGGGAGATTTGTAGAAGTTGAGTCTTCAAAGAATTGAATTTCACAAGGTTGAGACGACCAGATCAACGAGAATAGAATCGGAAAGATTAAGATGAAAAGCAATTCTATAAGTAAAAGAGGAAGTATAAATGAAATGAGTTGAAGAATGAATGGTCGAGTCATCGGCATGTAAGTGGATAGAGTTAGATGAGTAGATGAGAAGATCATTAAAAAAATGAAAAGTAGGAATAAAGTAGGAGACAAGACAAAACTCTGAGGAACACCACTATTTGCAGAAAAAGAAGAAGAACTCGCCCCATCAACAGCAGCTGATATTGAGCGATTTGAAAGAAAGCTAGACATAAGTAAACAAAGAGAAGGAGGAAACCGAAATGGGGGGAGCTTTGACAGCAGTGTCGCGTGCCATACACGGTCAAATGCTTTGGATATGTCAAGCGCCACCACACAAGTCTCCCCGTAGTTCCAAAGAGCTGAAAACCATAAATTGGTTAGATAGGAAAGTATTTCGGCAGTAGACCTCAAACGCCGAAAGTCGTTCTGGCGATCGGAAAGAAGGGAATGAGATTCCAGAAGGTCTAATAAGTGAGAGTTGAGAAGGATTTCAAAGATCTTAGATAAAATACAAATGAGAGTTATAGCACAATCGTTAGAAGGATCAGAGCGGCTCCTTTTTTCGGAATAGGTTGGACATGTGCGTGTTTCAAACACTAAGGGAAAGTGTTAATATTTAGACATAGATAATATAGTTGAACGAGGGGCGGAGTCAGCAAGAAAGCACACTCCCTCAAAACTTTGGGAGGAAAGCTATCTGGGCCACCCTCCTTCCTAACGTTCATAGATTTCAGGAGCCCATGCACCCGATCAAATGTAATCACAGGCAAAGGCATAGGACACCTGAGAGAAGAAGGAGGAGGAAGAGGAATGCTAGAATCATCCAGAGTTGAGTTAGAGTAAAATAGGAGGCCGAAAAGATTGACCTTTTCAGTTGGAGAATTAGCAAACAATATTTAATTAGCAAACAATATTTTATAAATTATTTCCCCCCATTTAGGGGGCTCGAGCCGACGGGGGGCAGAGGGGGGGACGTTTCATACCCCGGAGGGGATGGTCGGAGGAACCCCCGCGACACCCAAAGACCAAAGAGCGGGGGTTCCGGAGACCATCCCCTCCGGGGTATGAAACTTCCCCCCCTCTGCCCCCGCGGTCGGCTCGAGCCCCCTAAATGGGGGGAAAAATTTATTAAAATATTTTTTCGATGAATAAGCAAAAAAAAAAAAAAAAATTAAATCCCATCCTTAGAATTTTCCGCTGATTCCCAAATATATAATGTTGTAATTTACTGTAGGAGCTGTGGGGCTCCCTATACATACTGTGAGCATAAAAAAAATCTGACCCATATATAATATATATATATATATATATATATATATATATATATATATATATAACATATATATTAATATATATATGATATAATATATAAGTATAATAATATATATATATTATATATATATATATACGTATATATTATAAGGGCTGTATTATTTTTCAGATGCCACTTCAGTGATAGCACAAAAAACACAAAAAAATATTATCTTTTACAGTTTTCTGAGATATTGATTTGCAAATCAAATCTAAGAGATAGGCATTCTATTTCACAGGTTATTACCAACTTTACATAGCATAAATTATTTTGAGGGATGTGGTTTAATAAAGGTCCGGATATATATAGTAATTATGTATATGAGTATATTATATATATATATTATATATATATATATATATATATAATATATATATAATAGAAAGCATTTAACCAGCCATGCAATCGGATTTATATATCAATGGTATAGTATATATATATATTATATATATGTATATATAGTGTAGTTTTATTGAATACATTTTTAATATTTGACCCTGTATTAAATTTGAAATTAGCGCTTTGTTTATATTTGCCAGTATTATTTATACATTCTGTTGTCTCACAAAATTTGTACGTGTTACAAAGTTTTTAACATCATTTCTGTAATCAGAATGATCGATTTAATAAGAAAATCACTTATATGTTTATGTTGTTTATGTGACAGAGAAAAAATTAAATTTTGTTGATTATTATTATTATTATTATTATTATTATTATTATTATTATTATTATTATTATTATTATTATTATTATTATTATTATTATTATTATTATTATTATTATTATTATTCATTAATTATTATTATTATTTTTGATTATTATTATAAAAGCGGATTTATTTTTACAAATATTATTATTAATATTATTGCTTTTATGTTGCTAATATTATGCATCATAATTATTAAAATTGGCATAGTGGATTACATGAAGCTCAATCCCTAAACCCAATTACTTAAATTTAAATGTAATTATAAAGG
>JABUQX010003717.1:0-25000 GCA_015478945.1 Trachelipus rathkii | reverse complement strand
TATATATTAATATATATATATATATATTATATATATATTATATAACATTAATATAATATATATATATATAATATATATATATATATATATATATATTATATAATATAAATATACATATATATATATATATATATATATTATAATACTATATATATATATATAAGATATATATATATATCATATATAATATATATAGATATATATATAATATACATATATATATATATATTATATATATATAGTATATAATATATATATCTATATATATATATATATATATATATATATATATATATATATATATATATATATATATATACTTCATTTTCTTTTGGGAAATGTCAATGAGATTGTCTTTGGAAGAAAGAAGAATGAACGCTGCATGAATAGGGGTTCTCAATTCATCCGCGATAGTTTACAATAATATAAGAACATTCTAACTAGTGACGAGGACCTCGAGATTGAACTTTACCGTGTTACTACAGTTATTCAATATTTTACTTAGGCTACTGATATGTTTTAGAGTATGAACTGTGCATACCATATGTAGCGTGCCTGAGCAGCACTGGAAAATTAAAATTAATAGAATATGCTGTGCAAAATGTTGTCTTGCATGGGAAAATTTGTGAAATATCTTAAATTAAGGATTAGCAATACGACCAGATGTTTTTATATAATATAATATACTATATGTTATCTGCAACTGCTTTGTGTTTCATAGTTATATGTTATTGTTATGTAATATAATAATTATACATTTATATACTAAAATATATATATACATATATATACATATATACATATTATACATATAATATTAATATAAAACGCCCCTTATCCACTCCTACCCTCATCACAGCTAAGTCCATTTACGGCGTACGGCTGCCATCCACGCGAATATGTCCGCGCCATGTTCTTGATGTCAGTCATCCTTTCGATATCTCATAGGCACATTCTAGACAAATCCGATCCTCTATTTGTAATATAATCATCAATTCTGTTGCAACATTGACTCTTCTCCTTCCTACTTATAAACCCACTTTACTTAACGAAATGTGTGAGGTTTTTGACGTTTCGTGACCTTCAAAAACTGCGTTAACCACGTTCGACCCCTACTAGCTATGTTATCTAGTTTTCTAATACCAGGCGCCGTTGTGGTGTACTTCTAGAATGTGGCAATTGCCATGTTATTTGTTTCCCCCCCTGTACTTACTGATTGAGTTTCTCGAGATATTCATTACCTAAAGTCACAGCCTTTCGAATCGACAACTGAACCATGTCTAATCTACCAGCATAAATTCAATCATAGTTTCTGCTTAATATCTGCCTCTCCACTAAACCTCAACTAGACCTATCCCAAATCTATCGACTACTTAAGGGTCCCAACAATGTACAAACTATATTCATCTCGAAAGCTCATATTTCTGGTGCCATAGTCAATCGTTCGACCGCCAATAAGTGCTTACATCTTAACTTCTCTCAGTGATATCAGTTTGTACGTGAGAACTTTGCCTACCACTTTCTAATTTCAGAATTGCATTAGTACGCGCAAGTTAGTCAGAGCATCCTACTCTCTCGTTCTTATTCCTACCGTGACACGTTCTTGCCTTGTCTGTGTTCGCATAGAATCAGAATAAGGGCCGATTCCTGCAGCTATAGTCTGCTCTCTCATACGCCTAAGAATCATAACGACAAATCACAGTCGCGTTTAGCGCGGCAAAATCACCAACTGTATCCTACGAGAATTAGCATAGTAAAGCCAATTATTGGCCGGTGAACGTTGAAATCACAATCGCTAATACAAATGATTATCAGCATGAACATATGATATCTTGACTTTAAGCATAGTCGAGCGAATTTGAGTCGCCAATAGCTCATGCTGAGTTAGGCAGATCGGAGACAGAATATACAAACAAGATTATGAAATTTAGTGTAGCAATTGACAGGTTAAGGTCTTGAGGCCTTAAGGTGAAACTATCGCGAAACTCCAAATCAAAGACAGATGAGGAACGTAAATACGACAAAATTCATTTCGCACACATTAGACCACAAACGGCCCTCGGGTAAAAAAAAAACTAGGCAAAAAACATGATAAGTATGGCAACGTAAGGGTAAAAGGACACGTTTGAAGTACAAGGAACGGCTTCAAAACCTTAAAGTTTTTCGGTTAAAAAAAATGGTCTAAGAGAAGCAGGAACGAGGTTCATGTTCAACCCAACACAAATGGAGAATTATATTGTAAAAATTAAGAGGGTGAAGTGTGGTCTGGCCAGGCAACAATTCATGAAGAAGAAAGCAAGAACCTGAAAAAACATGCAAAAACATGGGGCGGCAAATTCCGTGGGATTGCCACCGGCCGTACGACTCGTAATATGCCATTACTGGTGCTATGGTCGGCTTAGAAAAGCGTGGATAGATGGGCGTATATTATATACTTATATAATATATATTATATCAATATATAGTATATATATACTATATATATATTATATATATATATATATATATATATATATTATATATTATACATATATATTATATAAATTATATATAATATAATATATAGTATTATATATTATTATATATTATTACCATCATAATCAGTTGCGGCTTGCGGCTGTCGGGGAATGTAGACCCAATTTTGCGATTGTCGTTGTGGTGAACAATTGGAAAGGTAAGACGTGCTGGGGCGAGCTGGTAGCGACGTGGCCACGGACCTCCTTGGTGTGAGGCAGCGGTGACGGTGCGTGTGCGGCAAAATAATTCCGGTCTGCCTCGTGTGCCAACACTCAGATGTAGAGTACGTAATAAATTCTGAAAAATGGTATAAGTGAAGGGCTGGCCTATTTATGATAGTGAACTATGTACCTCATATTCCACACCCAGCGCGAGGACCTAATGTATCCTGCGTGGTAGCGGTGCTTCCTACAGCACGGCTCAATGGAGCCAAAAATTAGGGAGCGCTTGGCAAGAATTTTGAGCAGTGTCATTGCTCTGCGTATATGATTCCGTTCTTTAGCACAACATTGTAGTAACGAGTCTGCCTTGAATTTCCCATCGATAGGAATACGGTGACTTTCTAAGCAAAAGAGCGAATACACTGTAATTGCATTGGATATTTTGACATAATAATTGCTCCCAAAAACGATCTTCGGATTTCTTGAATGCATTTAGCTAAATTATAATATAATGCTCGTCTATATCTGACATTAAAATATAATCTTTTCTATGTGAACTTAGTGTACCAATCATTGTTAACAAAGTTGAATGATTCACAAGTTTTTAGTTGCACTTCACTGTCAGGTGAGGTCACGTGCGCCCAACTCAAAAGAAACAAATGCACCTAGGGAGAGGGTTTGTAACAGGCATTTCTTTAAGGTTCAGAGGGACTGTATCAATCGCTTCCCCATTCAGGGGCAAGGCCTTTACCAGGAAACGTGCAAAAAGGAAAACCTTTGGCCATTTTCCATACATGAACAGGCTTTCCCAGGCGCACCCTCAGCCGTTAGTTATTTAAAAAAACGGCTAAATAAAAACCTTTATTTTTTAACACTTACTTTGGATTTGGTTCCAACATGCGTTTTAAGCTTAGTATTCTGTATTTTAATAAAAATTTTATCCAGTATATATAAATTATAAAAAATAAATTGACACTAGTTAAATGGTAGCGGACCGGCGAGACGGGCAGTTTGTGGTTAGCCATAACATGATGTTGTAAATAACAACTAGAATGCTCAAATAGAAACTTAGACACAAATTTGATAGATTCAAGAAAAATCGTAAAGCCAAATATATTCGTGATTGTTTTTGACTCTGAAAAAGGCTCTAAAATACAAGTCATTATGCTCTTGGCTCTTGTAAGAGGTTATCGCAAATTTGCAGCATTTTCAAGTTTCTGATGATGAGTTCGTAATATGAGATTTTGCATTTAATTTCTGGATTACCCAATAAGCATTTTTCCTGTGGGCCTCTATTGATTTTGAAGAGGTTTTAAAATCAAGCCCTTATCATTGGATTTACTGTTGATAAATTTGATTGCAATTTTCAGCCAGTTATATGTGACTTTAGAAATCTTGGAAATTTGGACAGATAAAAAAAAGTATTTTTGAATGTTGGAATTTTTTATTGAATTTTATTAACTTTAGCTAATAAATTTTACTGAAAATCGTGCTAGATATTAAATACTAATTCAAGTTTGTTATTTAGCAGTGATTTGATATAGGTTACTGAGAAGCTGCAAAGTGAATTTAGTTACGTGCATATATTGAAGTGGCGTCAGAGAACTTTTTCCAACTGGCGTATCGAACACTCGAAGAATATCCAATAGGACTTAGGCCAAAATCACAATTAAGACTTCAAACCTTGAATTTTTATTACTAGAAAGCCACACTTCAGACGTAAACTAAAAAAATTTGGTGCGATAAACTTCAGAAAATTTTACAAAAAAACTTGGCACACCAACCCATTTAGCAATTATGGCAAGGAGATAAACTAACTAAAGGTCCCCACTCACGTGAGAAAGCGATTATCATAAGATGGCATCTTCCCAACTACAGAAAAATTAAGGCATAATCGAGAATGTCAACAACAAGAATTAGAAAAATTATCTACTTCGTTATTTCGACAAATTAGGTCATCTATCTTGACGGTAAAATAACGGTTCATGTTTAACAACCAAATGTCCAACAGTTGAAACTACTTTCCTTTTGGGAGTTTAGCGGAAACCTATTATTATCCATGATCTATTCATGTATTATTATTTTATTATTATTATATATTATTAATTCTAATATTACTTATTATTTATTATTATTAATTATTATTACTTTTAAGGTTTTTTTCATGGAGCAGATAAATATCTGCTTATTTTAAAACTTCTTGTTTTTTTCAATCATCGGTACTAGTCGTCTCAAAATACTAAGCGAATAGATATCTTTATCGAGAATGATCGAAAGATTCAGACGGACTCAATATGAACAATATTAAAAAATTACAAAAACAGCCAGCAAACAAAACGTTTTCGATTACATGAGGAAAAGGGAAAAAACGGGGATCTTAGTTGTGCCTAATTACGTGAACAAAGAATTTATTGCTAACGCTTTAAAAAAATAATGTTTGGGGGTAAAATGAAAATGTATACCTGTTTTCTTTCATATATAAGAAACTATTGCACATATACATAAACAAACACATATGTCAATAAAACCTGAAAACTTTATTGAGGGCAGTAAGGGGACAGCTACCTTCGGCTTATATGGATCCGCACCACGACTGCAAGTAAACCTCGACCTAACCTTACAGTAGGAAATCCTTCAACGTTAAGTAGTTTTTCTTTTTTCCCCCAGTTTCTATGAATTTGTTATGATTTTAGTCCGCTGCAAGAAAACAACATCCCAAAGAGACGTCTCGCACTGGTTCTCTTCCGGCCGCTGCGAAGCGGTTACGATGCGTTAACGACAGTCAGCCGAGATTAAATAATATACAGCTGGTTATTCTTGTATTTACAATTTTATGATTTCTTTTATTCACACTGAAATATATTGTTAGTTTATGATACTAGTATATAATTATAGTATCATATTATATATATAGTAATCATATATATATATATATATATATATATATATATATATATTATATATAATATATATATATATATTATATTATATATATATATATTAGATATATATATTGATATATATATATACTATATAAATATATATGAAAAAAATTAATCATCAGCAAACACTAAACATTGCTAAGGACCAATTTATATTATATTTATTATTGTATTATTATTTATTATTATTAGTTTATTATTTATTATTATATATTATTATTTATTATTATATCTATTATTATTATTATATTATGTTATTATTTGGATTAGAAAAAAACCTAAACCCACTGGGTTGGGTTTTAGAAGAAAAAAATGTTTTCTTCTAAGGATTCCCATGAAGCGCCGACCGTACCAAATAGTATATTATTATATAATATTACTATTTATTATTATCTATATTATATAATATATATATATATATATATATATTATATAATATATAATATATATATATTATTATATATATATATATAGTATATATATTATATTATATAGTATATGCAGACAATAACTCTAGCTATAACTTTTTCTATCGGGCTCTCCTCTCCTCTCTCTCTCTCTCTTCTCTCTCTCTCTTCTCTCGTCTATATATACTATATAATATATATATATATATATATATATACTACTATATATTTATATAGTAAATATATTAATATATAATATATTATTATAATATAATAATAATATATATATAAGGCCTTAATTGGTAGCATCTTACGTTTAGAGCGCCAAATTGTATAAGAGTTCCAAAAAAATACGAGTATATACGCATAAATTATTATCTGATGAATCCCGCCAATGATGCCGAGAACTATTTCAAATATCATTTTTAATGAGCACAAAAGAAGAGTGCGCTCATGTTTTGATATCTCATCTGATAATCATTGCATTCAAGTTCTAGTTCGCCATAAGTATGGCCCTGTTGGAAAGTTATATATTATAGAGATTTATTATACCCGTATTTTAAAATATAGAATTTATATGCTCGCCACTCTATTCCAATATATCCTAAGCTGCTTCGCATAACTAAATATTGTGCAACAATTTTATATTTCTCTACCGTAATATTTAACTGATATTTGAAGCCACAAGAGACGTCTGCAATAAGCTTTTGAGAGAGGAAGCTAATGCAAGGCCACGGATTAGTTACTTTAAATCCAGCTCGTAGTATTTTTGCCATTTGGTTTACTTATAATCATTGAAAGTAACTTCAGTTCGATATGATTGTGCAACATTTGAAATTTAAAAGATTTATTTACTCGCCGATTATAATATAATGTCAACATTTATAGCGCTGAATTACTCTATGCATTAGTTATGTCGTTCTCCACTAACACCACAAATTAGCGACCTATAAGACAAAACTATTAATCTACTACTGTCATAGTAATATATTTGAATCACAATAGAGCAGTTTTGAAGCTATTGAGAGGCAGCTAGCTTTAAAACAGTTGAGTGATAATATGATATATATATAATATATATATTAGTATTATAATATAATTATATAATACTATTATAATTATATATAATATTAATATATATATATATATAATATAATATATATATATATATATACTATTATACTAAACTTTTTTACTTTAAAATAACCATTATAACTAGGGCGTTCTAGCCGTTTACGTTGTCGGCAACCACTAATTAAATTGCTATGGTTAGTCTCCTATTGGCGCAACGACGATAATCTGGCCTTTAGGTTTTCCGGCTATTTCAATGTTGCCAACGCACGATAAAATACTAGACGTTATGGTTATTCCTGTTTTAGTGGCAACGCTACGATAAATCTAAGGGTTTTAGTGTGTTATTTACCCGTTTTTGCGATGCAACGCACGACGTTAAATCTAGGTCATTGGGTCTACCTGCTACGTGCTTTTAAATCTTAGGTTTAAGCGATAAGTGCTTGGTCTAGCTCGTGGACACCAGATTTACATATATATCTATATATAATATATATATATATAATATATTATATTATAATATACTATATATATATATGAAAAAATAAAAAATAAAAAAATAATGAAATTTAAATTAATAATAAATTATAATAATATAATATATTAACTCAAGATGTAATCAATAATATACACAAAGTTACAAAGTAAATTGGATGGGTGAAGCACCACCCGATCTTAATTCATTATAAGGTATAGTATGCATATATACCGCCTCATTAATGACGCACCTCGCCCTAATCATGTCGCAGAGATACAAAACCGAATTAGTCGCCTAAGCGCCATACCTCTCGACTTACACACTGTATATGATGCAGACACAAAATCAAACCTATACCGCTTATCAAAAATCGTTAAGCCTCACTAGTCCGTCAACGTCTACCAGTGAGCTATAAAGTAATTGCATGCGCATACTCAACAAAAAGAGACTTACTAATTTTTTTGTTATCATCTTTTTCCTATTTTATCAATATAGTTCAGTTAATTTACTATAATAATAATTATAATTAATATCTAAAAGCCATATTGTCCAGAATTCGTGCGCAGAAATGCTATTATAGATTTAATGGATCATTAATTAATCATAGTCAATTTTTGAGGTGATTGGTCTCACTCAATTACATAGTCGTCTCTTCCATAAGGAACAACAACAAGAACGCATTCATCCATATTGACTCTATGGCGAAAAGTAGATAATAAGTTGACATACACAATTTATTTAACAAAAGCCAGAGATATAATTAGGCAAACTAACAAAAAACCAATAAACTTTTGAATCACAACTCAAAAAAAATTACTCCCAAGCAATATAATTTAACAATACACACAACAATAATTGTAATATATGATGTAATAATAATAAAAAAGAAGAGTATATCGCAATAATAACAATGACCAATAGAACATGATAGTAAATATCGTAGAATGACGTATGTAACACCTGAATAAGGTTCTAATTGCAATGTATTTTTTGGGGAGACGTATCGACTCTTTGAACAGCATGAGAAAAAATCGCTTCCTTTAGTCGCAGCCTAGAATAGGAATAATATGCTATATACTAGCAAACTCTCTGAAGCCGCGTGCTCTTTAAATTTTGAAGTCCACTATTCTAGCGTCTCAGAGCAATGCACCAGCTCTTTGGCGATTACATTATACATCTTCGTTCCTTAACAAACTCCGGCTAAAATCTACAATTTGGTCCTCTGCCATCCCCTCGTGGAAGACTACACACTATTTTTGAACTCACTCTTCTATCTTTACTCAATAAGGTGTCAATAGCTTCAAATACTATAATTGCTTGAGAAAGACGTTTTTTAATAATAATATGCTTCCCCTCAGTTATAAATGAATAAGTATATTTAAATTCATTAAATTAATAATCACATCATTATGAGAATTCTATATCACAAATAACAATCATAGTAGCATTCAATATCGTACATAGATCTACTGACATCCCTGACAGTAGTCGAATAATATAATAATGATGATAACATAAATATAGCATAATTAAAATATTATCAAGTGGCCTCAATTCAGAATAATTTTAATAATTGAAAGTGTATCATATAACTAATAATAATGATAGTATAATAAGATTATATAAATTAATATAATTAAAGTATATAAATATATAAATAATATATAATATTTGATAATAAATTATAATAACTTAATAATAATTGATCAAATACATAACTAATATAATATTAATAATATTTAAATCAATATATTAATCATTTATGATGTATATAATTTTTATGAATATTTTTATTTAATTATTGACTTATTATACTATAATAATTTATTAAAAAATAATGGACAAGGTTTTAAGTGTTTCGTAAGCCCAGATATAAATATATAGCTATATACATTCCAACATAAGAATATATATATATAATATAGTAGTAATATATATATTATACTATATATATTGTATAAATCAGTGAAGCTCATGTAAAACCCAAATAATATTATATATACTATATATACTATATATATATACCTATATATAGTAATAGTATATATATAATTATATAATATAATATATATGTATTAATATAGTAATTATATATATATATAGATAATATATATATATATATATATATATACATAATTATAATAATATTATATTAATATATAGTATATTTAGGGTCTTACCACAGCACTTGTTGCAATATAATCCGAGTATATTGCTCTAGTTATTTAATAGCATTAGATTGATATAATCTAATTCAAAGTTATATGATGAGTATTCTAGCTCTCCATAACATCAATATTAAACTAGTTATTTATTATAATATATGAGCTTACCATTAAGTCAGAACTTAAGATAAGTAAATCACTATTAAATAGAAAAAAAAACCAATTAAAGTCTTAGCACTCAAATAAGGTATAATAGTTATAACTGAAAATAACGAAAATTATTATTTCTTTTATATGTTTTCATATTGCTACTAATAAGTAATAACCATACTCATTTCATATTCTTAAAAAATGCTGTGTCGGCGAACTAAATATGAGTCGGAAACTATTTTACGACTTCGCCAGTACGTGCTCATATAGCTCCGCTAATTTACCTCGGAACCTGACCCGCAACCTATCCGCTAGTCCGCACTCTCACTTCTCTGCACGTAGTCCAGCCTGCAGCACGGCCAACATAGCGTGACTAGCGGTGACTAAAACTGAGCGAATGTGCCCTAACCTCTGATGTATATATAGTAATAACTTATATATATATATAAATATTAATTATTCATATATATTATATATTTATCACTATATATAATATTATATATATATATATATATAATTTATATATATATATAACTATATCTTATATATACTCATATTATATATATAATATATATAATAATACTATATAGTATATATAATATTATATATATATTTCGAATTATATTTGCACGAATAATCAACTACTCGATATATCAATACTCGATTATAATTCGATCATAATCAAATTATTCAAGAAGCTTATCACGCACCCGAATAAAGAATTCAACTCTCTACCCCATATATACTATATTAATTTAATATTAATCATCTATATATATAATTCTAGCCGTATATATATATATATATATATATTACTATATAAATATATAATAATATATAATAATATTATATATTATTATATATATATATATATATATATATATATATATATACGTAATTATCAATAATGATATAAGAGAGTTTAAAGATTTAATTTAATTACAGTTTTTCTTAATATTTAGAAATACAGGATGTATTAACAATAGCATTTCATATTCAGTTGTTTTTTATTACATATTCTAAAGTATATCTATATTATCTTTAATTATTTTATTATGTTTGTTTTAAATATTTAGTTTTTTAAATAACAATTTGTATTTATTATTTATAAGATATTCTAAACATATTATTTCATAAACAGTGATTATGATAACAACAATTTTATAACTACTAAATTAACACAAAAATCATCGCCGTATTATCGATTTGAGACACATAACAGCCACATTTTCTTAATAAGCGATCTAACAATGCGTTAATTTATCGCGTGCCATATGTATTCCTACATTATCTCTTTTCAATATTTGCCCATAATTTCAATTTATTTATTAGTGTAATATTTACAGTAAGTATTTGGCCAATTTTCGCCAAAAAAAAGAAAATTATATCGCCTAACATAGTTATTCAAACTACTATTGCAACGAATATCTGATACGACTATCTATAATTAGATAACTTAAGGGGTAAAGCTCAGAG
The DNA here is from genome assembly GCA_015478945.1 of Trachelipus rathkii. Taxonomy (NCBI): domain Eukaryota; kingdom Metazoa; phylum Arthropoda; class Malacostraca; order Isopoda; family Trachelipodidae; genus Trachelipus; species Trachelipus rathkii. The sequence goes on along the minus strand of JABUQX010003717.1, from coordinate 13,633 downwards.
CTCGAATTGTTATGCGCATAGTCGGCCTACTGTCAGCCAGGTAGGATATATATACTATATATAATATTATAACATTATAATCATATCATATATATTAATAATAAAGCGTGAATATACTAAACAGTACATAATATAACTATGTAATAATAATTAAGTATAATAAATATAATAATTATTTCAATAATTATAATTAAACTGACTATATACATATATATTATAATATTTAATAACTTCAACTATATCTGAATAATAACTATATTTAGTATATATTATATATATATCATATATATAATATAATATCACTTATTGTTTTGTACAGGAATTAAAAACTGCAATCCACTCGCTTTGCTATTTATTATTATTATACACGTATAATTTAATGTCGCACGCTTGCTCATTTCTATATCTAAGTTTGATACAATTCTGTGATAAATTTTTTCCATCTAGAGTTTGCCTTATGCAGCAAGTTACTTCAAAGTTTGAGACATTAAGATACCGTCATTAGGTGTAGATACCTCAACCAATTTTTCCAGCTACACACTAGACTTCGTTATCAGCGGCTCATTGATTTAACTCCATGAGCCAGTACGCTACACACGCGAGTTTAAAGGTGTTATGCATAAAACATAGCATAGTTTTTCCTTTTTATTCTAATGAATACGATGACACGATCTGTAGTATGCATGCTATTTCTTCTTCAAGCTGTTAACTGAAGACTATCTAGGAAAAACGAATTTCACGCTTTCCAGGAAATTTATTAAGTTTATAGTTCTCGTTCTGTTCGTCTACTAGATATTAAATGAACTTAAGTCACATTTTCTAGCACGAACAGAGAGAACAAGTACTACTTCTATCAAAAAAAGCATTAAGAACATATAATAGCAATTCAGTCGATGTGGATTATTCACAAGAAAAAACGGGATACCTACAGTGCCACACAATCGTTCTTTAAGTTTCCATGCTCATTAACGTAATATATAAAATATTAACACATCGGGGGCTAACAATTTGGTTACAATCTGTTTAACGCCTGGATACACTTTCGAACGCAGCGGAGATAAAGTGCTCACGAATTCAGCACCGCACTTCGTGAACATCTTTCAATAAGGAATACGTTGCACATAATTCCAACACGGTCTGGTGTCATCTTATTATCTATTTAAACTTTAAAACGATTGTCTTAAAGTGATAATGGATCTACTAGCGTTTGGTACACTATCCTCCTATATGTTACTCCAGAAGCTACCACTTAGGACTACCAAGGATTCATTTTGACCCTCATTTATATTTATTTGACCAGATCAACATTTAAAGACTAACAAATAAATAAATATTATAATTATAACACTCAAAGAATTACGTTTATTAAATGTTTAAACACCTCCCTGAATAGCAATATACAACAAATTATATACCAAACGAATAGCAAAATGGACTTTAAGGACAAGCTATTATTATATCGAATTATATTTATAACTACAGGAATTATAACCTTTCCGAAAAGAGCGAATTCAGATAATAATTCAAGCATAGTTAGAAAATTTGTATTCATCTAATGAAGGCCTTACTTGAGTCCGTCTATTCACAGCAAACTGTGTCGACTTAGTATTATATTTGAATTACTCTATTTTATCAGAATGTTGAAAGGCGTTTCAGCTACCCTCCAGGTTTTAGTAGTTAACATAGAATGGAAATTCTTTTTATCTATGAATATAATATAATATGGGAACTGAAATTGTTGGGGGCATTCTCACCTCGCAATACGTCGTCGGACGTTGAGTTTGATCCCACTGATGAGATGTACATGTACAAGACAGAGAAGTTTTTGTTATTCTAAACAAGATTGGAATACGTTTAGTATAAAGGAAAACCTTGTGTCATTCAGACGGAGAAATATCAAGCTGTGTAAATAAAGTCTTTAAATAAAATAATCATCTGAATTACTATTCTGACATAATTTACTTCTTTGATATTCGTTGGACGTTAACTATAGATGACAGTTGGGATACTTTATGCTTATTGTGATATTTTATTTTCATTCGGCTTCTTCATCTCATCACTAACACAAACACGCAATGGGCGAATTCTATAGACATTTGTATCGCCACACATATAATATTGAGAATCAGATGGTTATTCATATTTCGATGTGAAGATTACTTACTTATGACATCCATTTCTGCCTTTCCATTAATCAAGACTACTATACATCTTCTACTGTATAATAAAATATATCTTGATATACCGATATTTTAGACTCTTATATTAAGAAGATATACTATACATTATGTCTCATTTATCTTTAACAAACTTCAGGCAATGGATTAATTCTATATTAGTATAATTCATCATTCAGTGGTAACGTGATTACAGCCTTCAACAATTATCTCAGCGAAATGAAAATTAAATTTTGAATCCGAAAGACTTATTCTACAGTAATAAGTTTCTTTCGAGTTGCCCTGACATATATAGCGATACTTCCCATTGATACATAGAAACATGATTATATATATTCTGATTCACAATGTTATTTACTCTCGAGTAGCTTAACGACCATGCGGTTTGTTATGGATAATAATCAAAATAGCTGTTCTAATAAAAGTCGTCTTATATATATAGGCGATATGATGTCTATACATACTATAAATATAACTATATTATATACTATATATAATATATATATACAAACATATTATATTGTACTATTTAATTTATCAGATAAGTGACATACGTAAATAATATAAAGTAGATAATATATCAGCTATTATATAGTATTTTTTTTTGTAAATAGAGCGAAGAGTATGATTTAAACTCTCAAAAAACTAGGCCTCTTTAGCGAGTTTCATAAGCGAGAGGCAAGTTGAAACTTTTAAGGTTTTCTTGACATTCATTGACTTCCAGATATCATAAAATTTATCCATCTTGCTATACGACTAAACCCAATTATCCAATACCAACATAAAAACGCTGCTCTTGCTACGGCACACGGAGAGATCGCCTACAAAACCCCCTGTTTCCAGGCATATCCTTACATTCAAATAACAGTAAGAACTCAGAACTCTAATAGGCATAACCATTGGAATTTCACAATACATATCAATAAATATCGTTATAGAGAAAACATAATAATGTAGTAAAGACTGAAAGAATGGGGGGTTACCCACGAATTATAAATAATATTAATAAATAATAAAAAAATAATAATATATCATAATATAATATAAATACATTAAATAATAATATTAAATGAATAAAATCAAATTAATGCATAACTATAATAATAAAATAAATTAGTTGTTATCAAAATTACGAGAAATATATTTGCAATCAACTCATAGTCAAGGCAAAATGTAAATAATCCACAACTTAATAAGAAAGACGACATATAACTCCTGATTAGTTTCATAAAGACTAAGATCTTTGATACTGGCTTATTCCACCAATAACCCTATCAATCGAGACTCATACCAGATCAGCGAAACTACATTAAATGATGGATTTTACGTATGAGTGAGACTACGTATATTACAAGATTCTATCTACCAATAATATCTTCACCCTTCTTGTATATTCCGACACACAATTGGTTTCTTTATTATATTTATCTATTAAGCGCGTATCTAAATAATGAGCAGTAGCAGAATATATCATGTTTGAGTAATTAATACACTAAATGAAGTCTTTGGCACGCCACAATAAACAATAATTTTTATTGTAGAGATGACAAATCTCTGGACATTATAACGTCATGAACTCATTATAAAATGAACGATGTACAATCATTATGGGTCGACACTCAATTCTCGCAAACGAATATAAACAGGAGTTTAGATAGATGAATAAAAACATTTTAACCTGAACACGACTAGAGCCCTTGTTTATCTTTTATCTACCAGATGTCACAATATTAGTCAAAACATCAGTACCTAACAGCATATTTCCACTGAAAGTACAGTATAAAAATGCGACTTTTTATGATAAACTTTATGAGAAGAATCCCAGCAACTCCGTTCACATGCCAAGAATTATTAAATACTTCTTGCAGGTATTCATTGTCGAGTTATTCACATTTATTCTTTCAACGAGTGATTGTGGTGATTTAGAATGTATTCTAATACAAGATTATTCTCTATATTCTTTTTCAAACAAATTATTGATAAAGATATGCCTGGTATGCGCCACGAAGTTATGGCTTACACCTTAAATGTTAGGGGACCATCTCATATGATAGAGACCAATTTCGATAATAGTGAGTGGATTCTAGGACAGATTGCTAAGTATAATAGGCATTTATACACACCAAATTCATATTTTTAAAATGATAACATAGAATTTACATGAGAAAGATCGGAGGACTTGACCTAGTAATGATGAGATACTTTTTGGCCTCTTCTAAAATTTAAGTTCTTTTAGCAAAGGATTCCTTCTATTAGCGATGTGCTCCTGCAGACAATCACAAATGAGCGAGCTTTCACATCAATGCATAGTTCATGAAGAAGAACATCATTCTATCGATGAGTGATATTCAAATACCATATAGATACGAATGGTGTCCAGAGACAAAACTATTATGCTACAGAGCGTGGTGTAATATGTGGAGATACGCTCGACTGATAATGATACTACAAGTATCTGTAATCACGCGATATGATAAGACTATAGATATAACGAGTGAAGTATAGCTTGACTATCCCTATATACACAGTGGTTTATAGCCAATATATATATCTACATAGAACCTCTCATATAGGAACCCAGGTCAGTTAGTACTCTATAGAGACAAGTTTCTTATTTGAATATTCCTAGAGCAAAAATAATCCTTGTTGTCAGGAAGATCCGCTTAGGTATTTATCTATTCAGTTTGCAATTCGTACAGTAATGCTTTTATCCTAAAGAATATTTCTTCTTCTAGAAGGGTTCAACCATTGCTATAGAATATATTCGTTAACGCGATTTATATTTAGATACGGAAATGTGGTTGTTGTATATACGTTATATATACCATTTATATATGAATCTAGAGAATATAAGTGGCTGTGATAATTGACACAGTGAATCTGAAACACATAAAATTATTGATAGATTCATTAACATTTCACAATCGCTCAAGAGATAGTATAACTAAAATCAAGTTATAATAAGTGAAATTTTGCGTATATCAAAATTATAAAAATGATAACATAAGAAAAAATTACAGATAAATATGCAAGCCAACCTAAATAAAGTTTTCTCTTCTTACTGGTTATTTTCTTTCTTTGTTTCTTCGAGTATTGCGAAGGTCATGAGGAGGCGGGCTCCTCTTAATTAACTTATATTCTGATACCCTTTGCTCACCATAAATAAGTTACAAAGAACTCAAATTATCAGACGTAAACAAACAGAAAATCCATATAAGCGACAGGAACGTAGCATCACAGAAAGTATGTTGATTAAATTTGAAGATTATGCTCCATGAATGCCACAACTGAATGATACTTATTTAAATGTATCTAATCATCATTCATTTTATCATATACTAGCGTACTATCCTTAACTCAGCTATTTACTTCCACCTGCATCCCTAGATACCTCACTACTGCGAGAGACATCGAACTCTCGTCATCACCCACCATCTCACACTCCTTCCACGCTACTCATTTAACAGACCGTAACTCGACCATCTCAATAACATACTAACGACTTTATGGTTACTATATCGTTCAAGATGACATTGAGTGAGTATACTAAAGACCTAGTTCTTGGCTTGCGAGTATCGAGGTCAAAAAAAATAATAGAAATCTAGGGAGATATCTATCCAGAAGAAAGAACTTCGTCTTCACTTGTGATAGCGTGACAGTGCAAAGAGTAAGATAAGTGTCAAGGCTTAAGCATGATATATCAGTAGTACTATCTAGACGTCTGGTGTTGACAAGGTGAGTTTAATACACTGCCTAACTTATTTCCCTCATTGTCACACTCGATGTGGACTATCTATTTGGCACACTCTCGCCTTTTCCACTAATTCTCTATACAGAGGGTTTTACAGAATACTCACCTCCACTATACCTGATGAAGGATGAACGAATAGCTATGAAAGAATCTTTGTCAACTCAATCTACATTGCAGCCCACGAACGCTCGGCCACCTGTGCGAGCACTGTCAGAATATCTTACAGTCCTTATTCAGGCCTAGATGTGAGTGCACAACTATTAATATAATTAATTGTGTTGATCGTCAAAGATTATTCTTGGATACTCATGGAGAGGTCATAACACAGGATCTCGAGGTGGTTATCTTTCATTTGGTGACAATTGAAGTGACATGAAACCTCACAGCGACAGCGCGCAATATGTATGAGAGCGTTATATACTGCGCTAGCCAAGCTATCATCATCTGCATCTTATGCTAAGCCCACGCGTAAGTTGATACTAAGACTGAGGGCCCATCTTCCTCCCCCAAAAAACAAAAACTAGAATATCCTGTCTGTCCTCTTCTACCGTCGCTTGAGTAGTGTAGAATCTGCGGATATGCAATGTTTGAGACATGATTCTACGAGTCTATACTCACACAAGAGCTCATATAAGAGATTTTGGTGGTTTTATGCTTGTGTCTCTGTCTGAAAGTTTGTGGAAAGCTTATGTGAATAATTTCGAAAAATGGATTTAATGATCGATTATTACAAATCCACCGCTCGAGAGAATAAAGCATATGGCCTCTGAGATATAACAGAAGTGACGGAAATTTAGTCTCTATCACATGCGAGAAACTACATTAGTTAATGAGCAAAGACGAGCTTGAGCATAATTTGATACTAAATGTGATATTAATGATAGAAGGCCTGTTTGTAACAATCGGAGGTCATGAGTAAAATCACATAGTGTTATTGAATTGTGTGGAACAATTCTTTTGGCTGTACACTTGCGCTCAATCACGTGCTCGATAATAATACTTATGCATATCTGTATATAAGAATATCGCAAATAACTGAAATAGAGTGTTATTCCCTCATTACCTTTTTGAAAAATACAGATGAGTGTAGTAGAGAATAGAAATGTACCTATCTAGATTTATCTATTGATGTACTCAATAATCGCAAATAGTTTATTAGACGGTACTTTGACTCTCTACATATATTTTTGAAACCACAATACGTATGGTCTTGTGTCACCAGTCATCGGCAAATTATCTCTCTATCAAATCAAAATTCAGTGTAGAAATATTATTCCTAGTTATTTCTTAATAATAGAGAGAAGTATTTACGATATAGAGTTGCCGTGTAGTAGCAGTTGTCGGCGATCTGTGCATATAAATGTATAGAGCAGCGCTACGCAAGCTATTAGTATTAGAGACTAAATACTCGCCTCACCTCACCAAGCCCAAAGATTTAAATATTCTATAAACGCGGCACAACTTCCCTCAATATGGTAACCATTTGACATTGAGCAGAGCGCCATTGGTCTGCATAAACGAAAAAGCTGGTCTATAAGAATGTACAGATTGAGCTCAGATAGGTGTCTATCCACATTAAGCAGGTATTGAATTGATATCAGTGACTCTTATAGGAAAACGTTTGGTGACATTGATTTTAACTAATAATTAATAGAGTCCGCATTGGGGATCAGCGTGAAATTATTAATTGTACACTTCAGGAGTACCAAGAGAATACATAATTGCTGTGACAGAGTTAACTGGTTGCGTATAGAGATATACAGAAATGTCTCCCAAGAACATTATATTCCTTCCTTGCTGAGTAGTGATGGTGATTTAAAGTGAAGAGACTTAACAGGCCATAATTGGGAACTAGTATCCCATTGATTCATAGACTATATTAAGGCACCATAGTCCTCCGAATGACATGTTACTATTTTATGTGATTTTAAAAGAATATAGAGAAGTATCGTAAGTTTAGAAAATTAACGTATTCTTCCTATATATTACTATATATTTTTTGTTACACAACCAAATGGTAGGACTATTAATCATTGAGAACTATGTAATCAATGAGCATAAATATTTTAAATTACATATTTTGACATTAAATATATGCTGATATGGCGTATCATAGTGTAAGATACCTATTATTTACATACGCCTAACAAAAATCATAATCATCCAGATTAGTGAATTAAGTCAATATTTTATTACTTGTAGTGATTTATGTGAATCACTTCACCTACACATATATAATCACTGATATTGCTAATTCATAATGAACCGTAAAAAGCATCTAAAAACGAATTTTATTAATATCATATACTTTTTAAGAATGCCTATTCATGAAATAAAGTTAAGAACATTTATAATCCTAATATCTAGTTAGATATAAGTATGAGTTAAATATACAGACAGAAACTTTTGTATAATAAGGACTATTTACAGTACTGAATTATTTAAAAATGTATAAGATATTATTTAATCTGAATTTGGAATATAGAGAAGCCTAATACTAAGTACCAATTATGATTCACTAACATAATAACGTAAAGTAATAGTTATATTTTATATATATACATATATATATATATATATATATACTATATTATTATAAATATTATCTATTTATGTATATATATATGTAAAATATATATATATATATCATTATTAATATATATATATATATATATATATATACTATTTATATAGCGTGATCCAGTTTTTATGAGAATGGAATTTTATATATAAGTATTATATATATATATATATACTAATACTTATATATATATATAGTATGAATATTGGTATATATATATGGAATATATATACTATATATATTATAATTATATATACGTAGATATATATATGATTATAAGTATATATATATGATATATATATATAATAATATATATAGATAGTATATAATATATATATATGGTATATAACTATATATATATATATAGAATACTATATAATTTAATATATATATATATATTATATTAATATATATAGTACATATATATAATATATTAATATTATTAATATATTATATTATCATTTATTTATAAAAATATGCTAGAGAAAATAATTATAGACTATATGTATTAATATAAATTTAATAGATATAATTTTTTTTTTTTTTTTTTTTTTATTTTTTGTGTATTATTATTTGTCATTACAAATCACGGCAGAGCCCCATATTCAAACAGTCCCTTATATGCACTGCAACACGCCCCTCCCCCGCCAAGGTAATGGGCATTTCTATGAAGCACAGAACGCAGGCTTTGAAGTGAGGAGATTAAATTCAAGCAGGAAACACAGAAGATGGGTAGAAGTAATCTCCACAGAACAGAGAGTCTTGTGGCACGGCAAAGAAGTATTAGCACTCCAGCGAACTATCCGGGTGAGGTTACTAATCAACACAAAAACTCATGTGCAGACACAGCCACCCCAGTGATACGAGGCGACGTAGAAACCGTTGGCAGGCTACACTGAGTGTAATTATACTCACCGTGCGAGCACCTCGCGCGCGGGGTACCGCTTAAATAGAAAGAGAATAAAGACCAAACATCGCGCCGCAGATAAGATAGAGGCCTGTCAATGTAGAACTGAAAGTACTGAGCATATTACAAGCCTAAGCGTGTGACTCGACCCTATCCAAATAGAAGGGGAAAACCAGAGCCCCCCCAGATATCGAGAGCCCAGTACTAATACAAGGTGGCGGATTGAGGCCACTTGTATAGACTGGAGCAACTGGGTTAAGATGAAAAAAAAGTTTCTTCTGCAGTCTAAACAGATACTCCCAGGTACTTGAGGCCGCAAGAAACCTAAGTCAACTCGTTGATGGATGTGATGTTTCCAATGACATTTTTTGTATATGTTATTATAGGCCAAGGATGTTTATATAGTTCAACAGGAGAGTACGAGAGACGAAGAAGAACCGTCGAAAAGAGAATAGAAAGGTTTAGAAGGTGTCTTAGAAGGGAGGAGATTTAGCTTCTTAGAAGTTGAGGCTTTTAAAGAATGGAAATTTCACAAGTAGGTTCAGCGACTCCACACCCGGAAATTCTATCAGATCCGCTGAGCTCTCTAATAGGAGTATATCTGGAAGAAGAGACTCTAAGACGAGAGGGAACAATTCTAGAAGCTAACAAGACAGGATCGATTGATAATGAGACACACACGAATGAAGGGTCGAGCTACAATCGGCAGTATGACTGTGTTGAATTGAGTGATAGAATCATTTGAGAAGTATCAATTTAAATGAAATAGCTAAGGAATAAAGTAGTGAGATAAGACAGAACCCTGAGGAACACCACTTATTGACAGTAACAGGAAGTGAAGAAGTCGCACCCATTCAAATTAACAAGCCGAATATAGACACGCGATTGAAAAGAAAACATAGACATAAGTAAGACAAAGAGTATAGGACAGGGAAACTAAGAGAAGGGCGGAGCTTGGAGAGCCAGTGACGACGTGCCATTACCCGGTCAAATGCTTTGGATATGTCAAGCGCCGACACGCAAGTCTCCCCGTTAGTCCTAAGACAGGAAAACATAAATCATAAGATAGGAAAGTATATCGCCAGTAGGACCTCGAACGCCGAAAGCGCCTATACTGGGCGCGATCGGAATGATTTTCCAAATGACTAAGAAATGAGAGTTGAGAAGAGTTTCAAAAGATCTTAGATAGAATACAAGTAAGAACTATACGGCGATAGTTGGAAGGATCAAGCGGCTTCCTTTTTTACGAATAGTTTGGACAAGTGCGTGCTTCCAACACTTAGAGAATATAGTTGAGTATTGAGACATAGAGAATATTAATAAGAGGGCGGGGCAAAGCACGGAAGCACTACCCCTCAATATAACTTACAGGAAGGAATAGCCATCCCGGGACAACCTGCCTCCTAAACGTTCGTAGCTTTCAGGAGGCCCAGCACCCGATCAATGATAATTCACATGGAGCGCAAAGTCAAATAGGACACCTGCAGAGCGAGATAAGGGAAGTGTAGGAGGATGATAGGGACATGCCAGAATCTTCCAGCGGTTGAGTTAGAGAATAAATATGTAGAGAGACGAAAGGAGATTGGCCTTTTCACTTGCGAAGGAAAATTAGCAACAAACATCTATGTAGATCGAACAAAATAAGAGGAGGAAAGACAGATTTACACAAGTTATTGGAGATGTTTTGCCAAGAGTTGCCAGAAAAATTTGTCGCCAGTAGGAGAACACAAGGAGGATTAGTGCGCACTTTCGTTGAATTAACAGCCGCTTTGTCGTTCTATAGAGTATCCCGTGCAACGATTGTCTAGGGAAAATTTATACAAGAAGTGCAGAAATTAGAAAGGAAGTGACTAGTGGAGAGAGCGGTGAGAATTTTTCCACTCCCGAATCGCACTGTCTCTCTAGCCTGAATATGCCAGAGAACAAGCACGATCGAACCAAGCTAAATTCATGCAGGGACGAGATATAACGATTAGCGAAGAAGAATGAAACCTGGCTCCATCCCATCAACGATTACAGCTCCCACCTTATATGGTAGCAGATGTTGAAGCGTCACCAGAGACAAGCGTCATCCAATTATAGTTAGCGTAGAAAGCAACGCAAGGCCCCCCCAATCGGCCCGACAAAAGTGCCAAAAAAACGCGTAGGCAGGATGGAGCTGTTGGAAGAAAAGTATTGAAAATTAAGAGATATAAGGTTTGGTCAGATTTACCGATAGGGGTTTAATATTATTTTTACTTGATCTGTTTGAGTGATTTTCCTACTTTGCACATAGCGTGCAGGTGAGCGATAAGTGGCGCATGTATTATTTACATCGAGCGAGAACTAGTTGAGGTGAAACATAGGAGTCAAGTGGCAATCGTATTCAAACATTGGAGTTGACCACTCACGTACACACTGTATATGTTGTGTGTTCTTTAATTCAGTTGCCACCAGATCGAGCTATGATGTGAATGCCAAATGATCGGCTACCTCCTTTCCCACCTAATAATCATTAATGAAGAGGACTCACCAAACATATTCAGTGTTGGTTGTAGCATAGAAATTCCATCCTAAATAGGAGAGACTCCTCAGAGTATTGAGAGTAAATGAGAAAGATTATTATAATAATCTAAGTTCCGTTGAGATAGATAGTATAAGACATTCTACAAAAAAGGAGCTGTCGAAAATCTGTTCTGTTAGTAAGAGTAACTAGTAGCCAGAGAAGCAGAAAAAAATTAAGAGAAGGAGATGAAAAGAGATGAGAATGGGATAAGAGAAGAAGCATTCGAGATTTCTCGAGAAATACTTATGTGCCAGGGGTGTTTATGCTAACATAGGCTACAATACTCCACCCTTTAGACGGAAATTATGAAATAAGTTATATTCAAGATATATTAAACGTTATGATAGGATTGGAATTTTCGATTATACTTAAACGTCTTACGTTTGTCTCATGTACAATGAGCAAAAGGTTAGTTGTGTTTAGAAGTTAGAAAGGTGGTTATTCTCAAACGATTTGCTAAGTTAAACAGCCATAAGTTCTAGAGAGAGTAAGCCTATCGGAATGCGTAGATTAATGTCGAAGATAAGCTCCAGCCGTCTATGAAAAAAATGACCATTCACACCGGCTACACATCAACTCCACAACATCAACAAAAACAACAGGATAACATTTCATATTTTCTCCGATAAAAAAATTTATATTTTTTTTAGAATGTTGAGGGCCTCTGATTATAACTGATCAGTTTACTCACTTAAAAATATAACGAATAAATTATTTATATATATGCCAAAAAAGAATTTAATGAATAAATATAGATAACTGAATATAAAAAAATCTAGGTTAAAGTTTAAAAAACACAACGCATTTATCCACACTCACCCTAAACGAAAATTTTACGAATAATAAAAAAAATTACAATCATTCTATATATAAAAACTAAAATCTATATATATAAACTAAAATAATATGCAACCAAATACTTAAGTGTTGTGATAATTGTTGTGAAAAAAAAAACCTATTTAAAATCAAATAAAAAACTAGAAACACTCAAAAACTAATATTCCATAAAGAACAAAGAAAAACAAAAAAAAATATACCTTTATAAATTACTATCAAAACTACGTATTTACACTAATATCTAAAAAATCTAACTATGACTATCTAAGTAAATAAATTAGTTCAAGAAACCAAAGATGTAATATAATATATCTTATTAATATTATTATAATTCTCAAAATATTTTGGGGAAGTTTAAGGTCTTGAACTAAAACTATTAGCAACGAGCTGGAGAGCCAGCTTAAAATGAACAAACACACTTAATTGGGGGAAAATAACTAAAACGATAGTGATATCGAAATGAAAAGAATGATTTATTTTAAGTAGTTATATATAGTACTATATAGTCAGTATAGGATATATTACTATAGTAATTAGTAATAATCAATAAAGCTTATATAAATATTATGAGATATATACTATATATATAATAATATATATCATATATTAATGTTTGTAATATTATATACAGTAATATTATATATATATAGTGAAGCGTATTATAGATGTATAATAATTATATATAAATATAGAGTATATTATATATATTACATAAAGTGTGAATACAATAGTTGAGTATTTAAATGATTATTAATGATAGTAGGTACAGATAGTATATAATACTAGTATATATATGTTATAATAATGTGCTTATAAATAAGGGTGAGTTTATATA